>JABSTQ010004209.1:0-93604 GCA_013358835.2 Ixodes persulcatus
AAATGATTCGCTGATTTCACTGAGACAAGAAACATTTCTTCAGAACGAGGAATGGTGTTGGAGCACTCAGATTAACTTGTACATAAATTTAGAAATCATATTAATAGAATTAAGATTAGTACATGAACCTTTTTTTTTATTTGAATGCCCTTACTTTTGAAGGTTGCATTTTATAGTGAGGTAGACGTGTAACTTAATATGCGCTTTATTTCGTGAATATTTCAATATTAGACTGCTTCAGGTATCTGGCAGAATCCGCATGATATGTGATCGAATACTGCGCTGTTTGCGTAATTTTGTCACTCAGAAACAGCTGTTCATTTATAAAGCCGCAGGTTTGATCTAGTCAAAGAAGCCATATTGCGGCATTTCTTGTTCTAAATGAGGACTTCAGGGAATGGTGGTTGCCTTGGCTAGTGATCGTTACACCCAGTGGATGTTTAGCTGTTGTCACGGTATTCGTCTAAACTTTGTGCAGGCGAAATCTTCCATTTGCTACAGATTCTTGAGCAGACCAGAGAGTGCTGATATCACTTGTCATATTTAGGTGGCGAAAACAACGCTGCATATTTTGCTAGTTAATAGTTACTACTAGTACTAAATGTACAAAGGACTAAAAGCGGGTCATAAGACATTATTAAAGGGGTACTGAACCAAAATTTGGATTTCTCAAAATAAGGACGCAGAAGTGTTGAACGGAAGCTACGAGCTCCAAAACCTTACTCATACATCGATATCTCAAACGGATGGCCGTACTTGTGGAAAAGAAGGCGCGATCAAAGAGGGCTAGGACGCCATTGTCCTGCTGGAATATTTGAGAATGAGGAGAAGCTGGCTCACTTCTCTCCTTCTCGCTTCGGTTCAGCAGCTCGACGGAACGTACCGAGGAGGAGAGGGAATGGGAGTCGTGACGTGCCTTGTCTCACCGGCCTCGTCGTCCGTGTTCAATCGCGTACTTATTTTCCAAAAATACGGCGATAAGTTAGAGATATCGCTGTATGAGTGATGTTTTTGGGGTTTTGCAACGCTTGCCTATCCGTCCAGCTCTGTTTTGTGAGAGCGAAATTTCGGTTCAGTGTCCCTTTAAAGCAAATGAATAGCTCAATCTACCAATGGCTGGCTCTTGTTTATATTCGAAACTTTCTCTTAATCGTTTTAAAGTATTCTAGCAAAAAGTAACGATTGTGATGTTATAAAAGCTTGTTAAAAAGTCAAATTGCAAGGTATAAAAAAAAAAAAAAGGCCCAGAGTCTTGGATGATTGCAAATTACGGCATCTGCGTGCGCACGAGCAAACGCGACGCCGTGGAGCCTTTCACTAGCTGCTTTCATTGACAAAAAATAAGGGTAATGTAAGAACGCTAGCTTGGGTGGTGTTGGTTTAAGAATACCCGGACTCCAAGCTTGCATCTGGCTCTTCACTCACTCTCTCGAGCTTATCGGTCATCGCGGTTTGGCGATTGGGACTATAAACCTTTGCAGGAAGAGGACGAAGAAGAAGTTTTTGTTTCGGGCGGACGTGTTTTTCTCAACGCTCCACCAAAACCAGTTTCTACATTCCGTTCGGGGGGTGTCAGCCCCCCAGCGCAACCCCAATCATCGAGGAGAATGCCATGGGTAATCAAGGGACCCTCGGTCCACCGATTCTGAACCCGGCGGGGTCTATATCGGCAAATTCGGAAATCGAGGAAATGGAGTCAGCGGTAAGCCTAACATCTGGCACCTGCGGGCCCCAGACCCCGGCGAATGCAACGCAGTCACCGACGTCCGATGTCACGACTATTGACATACAACTTGACACGGGACTTCTCAGGCATCTGGGAATTTCAAAAGAAGACGTAGGAAGACTGATAACTGAACTTCTGGTCCACTACGCGCAAGGGACGTTGAATCTAAGAAGCGCAATCCCACAAGACGTCCCAAAAGAAGGGACAGGAACCCAGCCAACGCCCGACTGCAAGATGGCCTACCATCCACCTTCGAATGATTTTCCGGCACTGAACGACCCACAAGGTAAAGAAAACGCTTCTCTCGGAGTGTCGCAAGCTACGCTTACCAGTGAAGGAAACGGCTTTTTAGACCATGTTTCCCAGCTAGACAATTGGCAGGTGAGCAGAAACAAGCGTCGACGCAAACGAGCTACGACGCCTACAGAAAATCTAGATGTGAAAGCGTCAGATGAGACCGAAGAAAAGACAAAAGGCCAAGCACCTACACAAACGGTGGTACTCAAGCCTATATGCCGCGAGGATGTAAAAACATTCGGATCAAGAGAGATTAAGAATGCTGTGGAAAAAGCGGGAATTACGTGCGGGGAAGAATATAGGATACAAATCCAACCCAAGACGAACACGATCGCAATAACCACACGCAACGAACAGACGACAGAGAAACTCCTTAAAATCACAGAACTGAACAAGAAAGACAAAGCATACGCCCTGCGACCATACAAAGCCATGGGAAATAATCACAGTAGAGGTGTAATTTATCTCAACGGAGATGCCAGTGAAGAGACCCCCGAGACCCTGTTGGCCGATCTGGAGTGCCGGACGGCAAAAGTCGTCTACGCAAGGCTTATGGGAAAAGCTAGTAATGCTGTAGTCATCACCTTCGAGGGCACCCGGCTGCCTAAAAAGGTGGTCTTCTCTAGACAAATCTTCAACGTGAAACCCTACCGACCACGACCGATCGTGTGCTATAACTGCCATGGCCTAGGTCATATGACGGACGTCTGCCCCTGCCAAGAGCGTCGATGTGGATATTGTGGCTACATTCACGAAGAGGATATGGAGGACTGCAAAAGGCAACCGCAGTGTCGAAATTGCAACGGACCCCATGTCGCTACGAGCAAGGACTGCCCCAAGCGCAAGATTCCAGGAAAGAAATCTTCACAGCCAAGAGAACCACTGCGACCGCAGAGGACTAGCTATGCGGATGCGATTAAAGTAGTCGATTCGACACAATCCACGGTCCAAGTCAACAGTTGTGGCCCGAGCGGTTCACAAGAACGGGCTTCAACGAAATGGGTTCCAGACTGGGCCAAGATAATCGCCAATGAAAACAAGCCAAAGCCGCAGCCGCAGCTGACTGAAACGAAAGAGAAAGACACGGCACGGGTGGACGAACCGTACGCTACCAAAGCCGAACTAAAACGAATAGAAACCAAGGTAGACACAGGATTCGGCGTCATATTCCAAGTGCTAGAAGAAATCCGCAAAGACTTATTTGAACTGAAAAAAGACCTACTGCCTGGACGCTAGAACCCAAACGATTGAACGGACTACCACGAAAAAGACCCGGATCACTCAATGGAATTGCTGCTCTTTCCAGGCCCGATGGGCAGAACTTAAGCTCCGCTTTGAACGCGAATCCCCGCCTCAGGTTTTACTCCTACAGGAGACCAGAACGCCCGACATGACGCTACCGTGCTATAACTTCTACACCGTACCTTCAATACGAACGCGTCCTAGTTATAGGGAGAAGTTCCCCATAGAGAAAAAGGGCTGGGCAGCTGTGGGTGTACTTAGACACATCCCTCAGGCACAACTGGACACATCAAAACTCTGCTCTGAAGAAAGAGAGGTGGTTGCGGTGCGACTTAAAAATGGCAAGCAGCGACTGGTGGTGGCCTCAATCTACATTAGACCTAAGGCGAAACCAGAAGAAGGAGAAACAAAACGCTGGATCCGCGAGCTGTTAAAGCTGGCCGATAAAGATCAGCTGGTCGTCGGAGGTGATTTTAATGCACAGCATAGGGATTGGGGTTACCGTATCAACACCAGGAAGGGTAGGGACATCGCCGAAGCCATGGAGGAGATTGGGCTCACACTACGAAACGAAAGTGGTGTTAAGACCAGGCTAGCCAAGCAAGCCCGCCAACATGACACTACTCCTGACCTAACGTGGGCCTCAAAGTCCCTGCCTCTCCGATGGACTCCATGGAGGGACAATCTCGGCAGCGATCACTACCCCATAGATGTTACCGTAGAGCAGCATAAAGACGGCAGGATCAAAGAAGCACGACCGATCATCCGATGGGACCACTTCAGGGAGATACTACTACAGAACCTTGACGGGAAAAACAGCATTGAGGCAAGCATCCAGCAGGCGATGTCAAAGGCTCGAACGACAGTCATGGTCAAGCCTGGAGACCCAACACCAGGCATGCACCTCTTAAACTTGTGGGCTAGCAGACTGCAGGCCTTGCAACGTTTCAGAAGAAATAGAACAACACGACACAAGGTTAAGCTCAATCTAGCGTCGGCAAAAGCAACCAGGTAGAGCAAAGAACTCAGCCGACACAAGTGGAGGTCTCACTGCGAGTCCTTTAATTCAAGAACCGGACTCGGCAAGGCCTGGCGCACGTACCGCGGCATGGAAGCGAAGAAAAGACGCACAAGAAACGCAGCGCAGAATCTTGCACTTCGGTTAAACATAACGGAAGACGAGCTTGCCACCCAAGCCGCTCAGCTATTCTTCCCTCAGGCAAACCTGCATGACAGAACGATGAGACACAACCGGAGACGTTGGAGGGTGCGCCCGCCGAAAGAACCTGGCATGGATGAAGCGATCAACATGGGTGAGCTCCTAGAGGCAGTGCACACGACCAAAACGAACAGTGCACCTGGGCCAGACGGCGTCACTTATACGGCTCTCAAGAACCTCCCGGCTGCAGCTAAAGAGATCTTACTTGAAGAGTACAACCGAATATGGGATACAGGGGAGCTTCCCAGCCACTGGAAGCTGTCCTGGGTCACACCTATACCCAAGCCAGGAAAACCGCAAGATAAGATTGAAAACTTCAGGCCGGTCTCACTGACATCAAACGTATGCAAAACGATGGAGAAGATAGTACTGCGTAGAATTCAGTGGTATCTGGAGACTTATGACCGACTTGATGCCAGGCAGACTGGTTTCAGGGAGGCAATGGGAACCCAGGACAGTCTAAAACTCTTTTACGAGGAAGTGATGGCCGACAAAGATGCGATAGACCCAAGGCTTATTGTAGCACTGGATATTAAAAAGGCATTTGATGAGGTTCCTCACTGGGCAGTCATTCAAGGTGCCAAAGACTGTGGTATGAGGGGTAAAACGCTTCGGTTTATACGTAGCTTCCTCACAGACAGAAAGTTTCAAGTGAAAATCGGAGAAACAAGGGGACAAGAGAAGTCCAACTGCAAGGGGGTCCCGCAAGGGGCTGTAATATCACCAACCCTCTTTAACATGGTGATGGCTGGTCTTCCAGCCAGACTCAGACGCGTTACGGGCCTTGGATTTACTATATATGCCGACGACATCACATTATGGACAAAGGGAGGAGCAATGGCTAACCAGGAGCAGACCATGCAGC
Source organism: Ixodes persulcatus (assembly GCA_013358835.2). Classification (NCBI taxonomy): domain Eukaryota; kingdom Metazoa; phylum Arthropoda; class Arachnida; order Ixodida; family Ixodidae; genus Ixodes; species Ixodes persulcatus. The sequence continues at coordinate 5,350 of JABSTQ010004209.1, forward strand.
AAGGGATAGATGAAGTCCTCGAGTATCTCCAGAATGTCGGCATGAAAGCGTCGCCTGAAAAGACTCAATTCATGGTAGTGGCCAGGCCGAGAGATCATCGAAAAGGCGTCGCGGACCAGGTGGACTTACACATCCAAGGACAGAAAATAACGAGAGAAAAGCAAATAAAGATACTCGGCGTGACGTTCGAAGAAACCGCCCGCAGTACGAAATGGTTACCAGCTCTGGAAAAATCCTGGGGGCAGACTCTAAAGCTCGTGCGAAAGACGACATCCAAGTCCTGGGGAGCCGATGAAGACACTATCAGGATTTTGACAAACGCGCTACTAACGGCCAAGGCGCTATATAGCTGTAATTGGCTCAACCTAACCAAAACGCAATGGAAGCGACTAGAACGACTAAATCACCGCACCATGAGACTTGTCACAGGACTTCCCAATTATACATCCCTGAAAGACCTAAAGAATAATGCAGGAATGAACCAGATCCAAGACCGGGCGGAGGTGCAGAGCATAGCGCACTTTCAAAGGCTTGAGAGAACGAACCACGGCAGAAAGCTACTTGAAATCATGGGCTACGAGGCAGAGGGGAGACTTCCATTGGAAGACCCAGCACCACCGTGGCAAGACACAAACATCGTTGATCATCGACCCCTGCCCAGGGCGCATAACCAAGGACGCAGAGCACGGGCGGCAACACAACACGCTAAATGGTGCGACGAACACGCGCACGAAGCAGAAATCAGATACACGGACGCATCTAAGACAGAAATAACCACGGCCACGGCTTGGATCGACCCCAAGACAGGGAGAGAAAGCACCACGAGATTACCTGAGAACTCCTCCGTGCGTGAAGCAGAACTCAGGGCAATCTTTGAAGCGACCATCGATATACTGAAAAATACGGAAGGACCAAGGAGAGCGAGAATTTTTACTGATTCACAAGAAGCACTCCGGGCGTGTCGAGACAGCAAACCCAAAAGCAGAACGGCCAAGAGAATTAAAGCGATTGCCAGAGAGCTAAGAGCGAAGGGCATCGTGCTGACATTAGAGTGGATTCCGGGCCATGCGCAGATTCCCGGGAACGAGTGGGCTCACCGAGCCGCAGCGGAGGCAGCCAGCAGCAACAGCTCCGCGACAGGCTCAACCACTCGGGAGGACAACGAGGAAACGGAAGACCCCGTGGAAAAGGCCGAACTAGCAAGACAAGCTAGGAAAGCCTACCTCAGGGGACTCGTACCGACAGAGGAAGACCCACTACCAAATGGATACCGAAGATGGGAAGCGACCAGACTTCGCAGAATCAGAACCGGCACTGCACTAACGCCGGCCAAACTGGCAGCCTTTGGGCTACTGAAGGAAGAAGACCCTATCTGCAAGGCCTGCAGAGAAAATAAGGTGGCAGGTATCAAGCACTTACTGTGGGAGTGCAAAGGCCTGGAAGACCACAGAAAAACGGCGTGGGAAAAATTACCCGCTCAGGACCAACCAAGGAGGCTTAGCGACTGGACTCACCCCAGAGGCCAGGAGCAGCACCGAAAGGCGATCCTAGACTCCCTGGTTGAATTCATTAGGGAATCTGGGGCTCATAAATTCATTTAATAGCGCACCATAGTCATCCACTTCCCCTCCTTATAACCCTCCACCCCCACCCCCTTGTCTCAGAGCACACCACTCATAGACGGGAATCCTATCATATATAATAAACATGTTCTCTCTCTCTCTCTCTCTCTTGCAGGAAAGGATCATGTACGCCAGAGCAGTGTATAGAGAGAGTTTGGTCAATTTGAGGCGCGTGCAGAGCCAGTGCGTGCACCAGACTCGGAAAGAGGGCTTGGCATGCTCTCTTGACCAACCAGAAACCGAAAAGAATCCCCTAGCCGTGGTAGCAAGAAACAGTTGTGGTCAATGGTATATGGTCGTATATGGTTTTAATAAGCACGTAAGAGTGAAGTGTAGCAACGCTTCATGGTTGAAAATAGGGTGCACGTGATGTTTCGATCATGATCATGCAGAACGATGTATGAAACGAATGCGCCGCTCAACTCTGTTTTGCTCGGACAGAGTGTGACCGCTCGGAAGGCAGATTCCCGGCCCTCGGCGCTTGGCGTATAGACGATGTCGATTGTTCCGCTAGTCGCACTCTTCCACCATCATTTTTGATGAGCGTGATTGAAACATCACGTGTGCCATATTTTCAGTCACCGAGAGTTACACCGATGCACTTATCAGGTTTGTTTCTCGCGGCCACCGCCAGGGTATTATTTCCGGCTTCTGGTTGGTCACATTCGAATTTCTGAAGACGCTCTGGAACACGCCCAGCCCACTTTCGGCCAATGTCGCCTCCTCATTTGTCTCCTATACTTGCCAACGAATGGCCAAACTCTCTACATATACGGCTCTGCTGTACGCTGCCAATCTGAGCGATGCTGGTGCCACGTAACGTTTCCGCCACGTTGAGGCGGGCTGGGGGCACGTCGTTGAGGTGGAGGAGGACAAGATGGCGGCGTCTGCTGCGTCGCGGATGACCAAAGTTGGCGCTTGTTAAAGACGTACTAATTACTGTTTTAAAATGCAGGGTGAGGTATCCACACACAATCATGCCATCAAATATTGTAGGACGAGGCATGTTTAAATGTTGGAGCTGACTTTATAACGATTGCATCCTCTATTCCAGCACGTCGGGAAAGCCAGCGCTGCCTCAAGCGCAGCAATCGTTGATGCAATGACCATGCGGCTCCTGACGTCCCTCGCGTTTGCATTCTTTGCAAGCATTTATATTTTCATTTTTTTTTAAACTGAGATGAAAATAGTCACGAAGCCCATGCTAGAAACTTTTCCAAAGAAAATAAAGGTTCGTTCTTTCTTTTATTCTTTATTTCCTTAAAATATATTCTTCACTTTCCCAAAAGACACTTGGAATCATGGTACGACTGGCAACGAAAGTAGGTCCGCCCCACCCTGGCGCGAGGTTCGAAGTTAATCCGGGATCCCACTTGCAAACGCGTTTAACCTCACTTCAAAATTTAAATTTACAAATGTCCCTCTTTCCTTATCGTAAATTAATAACCAACACGCTCAACCATCTACAAAATTTACACTTTGCGTTTTCTAAAAGTACCGGCAGCTATTCTTGTGCAATCCGCTAGACACGCGCCACGAGAGAGTTATGCGATGTTACGGGTACGGCGGTTATTCACCAGTATTTGTTTGCAAACAAGCTCGATGCCGTCCGTTATCAACGGACCCCTGCGCGCTTTAGGTTTTCCTTTTTCATTTTGTCTCACTTTTTCGTTATTTTTACTACATTCTACAAAGCGCGCAGGTTCATACGAACGTATTACTGGTACTTCTTCGAAAGAAACTCTTCTTACCCAATCGCTGTGTGTTGCTGAAAAACAAATACACTACCCGAAGTCTACTGGGGCACCAAATACTGTGGCGCCCTCGTGGTACCAACTCCCACCGAAGGGGGTGAATAGAAGATGGAGATGCAACGATCGCGGGGGCAAGAGCGGTTCCCGTGTCATGCGCGCCGCGTGCAATATGTACAAAAATTAGAGTAACCGTATATGATCCGCTCAGCGGAACAGAGTACCGCAATGGTGCTTCCTGGGTTGCCATGTTGGATCCAATGCCGCACTGCTACAGTGTACTAGAATACGAGGTGGTGTTTGGACCGGCGCGGCTCGGCAGTGGGAGCTTGTGAGGCTGCGCGTGTAGACAGCAATCGCGAGGCTGCAGTTGTCAGAGGAGCAGAAAGTCGCTGCAGCTCGCACGTGCCGCCGCGTATGCGTGTGCACGCGGTGCACGCGCCCAGCCACGAGCATACTGACCCTACTGACTATTAGCGGGAATCAGCACCAATCGCGATCTACACCACAAGCCTCGCGCGAGCCGCTCCGGTCTCAACTCTACTCTGTATTCTATACTCCGTTTCACCTTATGTGCGAGCGAAGGCAAAGCTGGAAGCGCGAGCACGAAAGCTCCGTTCCTTCAGGCTTTGCTCGAGCGCGCGAACTGGCCAGAAACGCAAAAAGCGCTGGTCACGCGCTTCTAGCTTTGGCTTCGCTCGCAGATAAAGTGAAACGAAGTATAGTACACTGTAGAACTGCGGGAAGCGACCGTCGCTTCTGCAAGAGCCCCCGATGCGCGAGCTACGCGATCGTCCTCCGTGTCGTCTTCTTCCCAGACTTTGAAAACATGTTTTAAAACATTGCTCCCCTTTTAAAACAACGCGATTACACTGTAGCCAGTGGCTGCACATAATGTTGAATGGTCAAGAAACCTTTCAGTTCGTTCTATTTTAGTGTAAAATGATCCACTCGAAACTCGGCGCCTGCAAGGTCGCTTTCCCGCACGAAGGAGTATGAAGCTCGGTGCAAGTGACCGTTTTTCCACCAATACGAAGTTGGCGGCGAAAGGAAAAGGAATGCGATACTCTTGCTCTACAAGCAGAGCCTACACAGTTACTCTAAGAAAAAAGTGAAAGCTGTTTACAACTCCCTGAAGCGCCGAATTAGAGCGCAGCTCTTGAGGAGGAGGAGGGAAGGGTACTGGGGGTGTGAGTCAGGTGACCTCGGGAGGGGGGGGGGTTACGTGACCTCGGGGGTTGGGGGTCACGTGACCTGGGGGTTAAGTGACGATGCCGATGCCGGTGACGTCATCAGTGACGTCACCGATGACGTCATCGGTGACGATGACTATGACGACGACGTCATCAGTGACGTCACACGTCCCATAATGCACCGCGCGGTTATGCCAACGCCGATGCCGACGGCGACGCCGATGGCCACGCCAACGCCGCTCAAGCCGGAAAAGGGCGCCTAAGAGCTGTGCTCTAAAATCCGACAGCAGCGCTAGTTGCGACAGCTGTGAAAGGCGCGAGAGGTTCGGATCTTCAAACGCTGCGGACGCTAGCTGTAACCGGGAGCCGGCGACTGTGGCAAGACGTGGTTGAAAGTGAAGGGGAGAGAGTAGCTCTCAATAGGGAGTATTCACTGGCGGCCATAGCTGTGTGCTCGGCTGCGGAGCGCGTGCTGACGGCGAGCTTCCACAGTTCTTTCGCCACGTGCATTCCGCACCACCAAGATTGCCGGTCTTGGCAGCCTATTAACGCGAGCTCGTTCTGAGCATGCGCTCTAAACAGTGACCTCAAATATGGCGGCCAGTGAATACCTCCTATTGCGGATATCGAGCGGCGAGCAGCGGTTTAGTGACTGGGGGTGTATAACAAATCAGCATCTAAGGCTATGATGCGAAAAGCCTCTAAACTATTAAACTAGAAGGGTTAAATCAAGGAAAGAGATATAGTAGCTTGTGTTGTGATAAAATTTTGAACATGCACGAGTATAAATGTAAAAGATATGGTCAAGAGTTCGGGGTAGAAAATAAAATGGCAGTTGCTGTATAACGCGATATTAGTGAGAATCTTAAATATACAATAATGTGAAATGATTGGTTCATCACCTAGAAGCAGGATGGAGTGCGTTCCATATTGTGGACGGAAGAGATGGTGCGACCGACTCCGAGCTTAGGTGAAAACGTTCTGTTTAATCCACGTGCCATTGAGCTCGCGCCAAGGAGTTGATTCGTTCTCTTTTTTGGTGGTGACCCTGGACGTATTCACTGCTACAGATAGCTCCCCCCTTAAGGCCCCTACGCACATTCGCGTTTGACAGCGTTTGAGTGCGTTTGACCGCGTTACGTCGCGAAACGAAAGCGAGTCATCGGGACTTCTGTGCTTCATATGAAGCGTAGAATCCAAATAGAGGAATAGCTTGGCACGCGACATATGAAGCAGGGATGTCCTGGTTTCTCGCAGCCGCAACGCAGTCAAACGCACTCAAACGCTCACAAACGTTAATGTGCGTAGGGGCCTTTAAGGGGTTTCCACACGAAGGAGAAATCCGCCACTTTCCTCCGCGGATCGCGCATCACGTGACATAACCGTCATCCCTTTTTGACTCCTCGCGGCGCCGTCCTCCTCCATAGCGGAGGTGGTGTATCCACACGAAGGAGAAATCCGCCACTTTCCTCCGCGGATCGCGCATCACGTGAGCTTTACCTCATCCTTTTTTGACGCCTTGCGGCGCCATCCTCCTCCGTGGCGGAGGCACGGAGGCTTTGTTCTGTCAGCACGAAAGCTCCGCAGGTCGGCCGCGGAGTAGTTTGCATTTAGATGCTTTTAGCGATACTCTTTTGCTTCGTCTGGCCACGAGGGTCACCGTATTCTTCACGCGCTTTTCGAAATCGCCTCCTTCATTACTGTTGTTGCTGTGCGGTGGTAGAATGGCAAAGTTGAATGACGACGCCTCTTTTTTTTTTTTTAATTTCTCTCGTTGAGGAGTTCCCTGCGCTGTGGGATATAAGCACCGAACTGTATTCAAAAACCTACCTCAAGGCGTCGGTATGGGAGAAGATTGCTGAAGAGATGTTCGCACGGTTCCCGCAATTTGCACCATACACTGTGGGTGAGTCACGTCTTTGTTCAGTGCATAAATGCGCTCTGCGGCTGCTGACGATTGAAACACTATCACAATCTCACAGGACGCTTGAATGTAGTCAAATGACATGAGGAGAGCATGCGCGCAATTCTATTGGCTGTGGCTAAAGGTCCCTACGCACATTTGCGTTTGACTGCGTTGCGTCCAGACATGAAAGCGAGTAACCGGCACATCTGTGCTTCGTATGAGGCGTGGAATACCGATCTCCCCAAGCGGTCAGCGCGTGCGTGACGCCGCCATAACTTTAGTTCACAGGAGGAAGGCTACAGTACACGAGGCGGTTCGTGCCGTCTCGTGCTCTACACGCGCAGAGCACCAGGGAGCTTGTCGCACATGCAGAAAGACTAACGTTCCCTCGATGCATTGCGACAGTGAAGGCGTAGTCAAACTGGCTCGTGAGATCGTTCTGTTCAAGGAATAGCTTCACATGTAACCTAAGAATCAGGAATGTCCTGGTTTCTCGCAGCCGCAACGCAGTCAAACGCACTCAAACGCTCTCAAACGCAACTGTATAGACCTTTTTCGCATAACCTCGAACCAGCCAGTAACTGACGTACCCTCGACCTGGTGCATTTTTAGATTGCCCGCTGACACAGGGTATGCAACCGCCAAGGGTATGGGCGAAAAGGCTTAAAAACGGACGTCGTGCATGAGTTAGTTCCGAGTGCTCCTTTTTACCGTGCTGCAATTTCCGAACATCTACGGTTGTCTGGCTACCACTGCGTGGTCTTCGGATGGATAAATAATGTTAAAAAGCATAAGTACAATAGCAGAAAGTGTGCCATGAGCACAAGAAGCTGCAGCGCGAGTGTGGCTGCAATGTTATCGAGCTTCGCATTTTCCCCAAGAATCCTTATTTATGAAGTCAGTCGATTGCGAGCTTGAATCGCGAGAGATTCGTATCAGACTCAACGTCACGTTTAAGCTCACGACCACTTTGTCTACGACAAGAGGACCGATTTTAATTCCCGGTGCAGCTGGTCCAATTAGGTTATCACTGCAAACCCCACAGTATTTGAAAGGTATGAAAACGTCCGCATGCCACCACTCAAGATGGAGCTATCAAATCCCGAGAGCTTACCTGCATAGACTACATTAAACTGATCATATATACTTCGCTGTGTAAACTCAATCAAAACACCCCACCGTCTTCGTCGTCGTTCTCTCGAGGAGTCAAGGTGATGGCCTGTGAGTAGCCAGCTGGATCCAACCGGACAAGCTCCAACCAAGTCATTGCAGCCCACCATAGCCAAGTCTAGCCAAGTTCCCCCCATACCCACACCGTTGCCTACCCAGATAGATGTGCTGCCAGAACTAGCCGGTATTTCTTTTTCTAAGCCGCTAGACGGCGTCGTCGGCGCCGCAATTCTCAAGATGGCGGCGCCGTTAAAGAAAAGGTCTATACTCTGTTTCATACTAAGCGTGCAACGCTATCAAAGCTACTGGCGCGAGCGTGAGGCTTGATCTCGTTGATCATTTGCACGAGTTCTCGCGCAAACAAAACCATAGGTGAAGCCACGCGCTCGCGCCAGTAGCTTTGACAGCGTTGCACGCTAAGTATGAAACAGAGTATAGGTATGCCTGCGGTTCTGCAGCGCGAGTTTTCAATCCAGGTGCTCTCACCGGTAGCGAACGAGCCCGAGCAGGCATATTTTGCTAAAGTTACGTATTAATTATAAGGGTATACACTTAATGAAATTGTAAGTGTCACAGCCTTCACAGAAATAGTGTGGCTTGTGCTCTCCCAACTCTGACGTATTTTTTTTTTTTTATTGTGTACAGATTTTTTAAAAGGATATCTTCAAAATAAAAGAAGAACGTACTGGGACAAAAGAAAGAAGATTTTGAAAACAAAAAAGTGGCCAGGAAGCTGAAGAAGCCTACAGTGGAAAATAGAAGTTCTTTTCGGCCTTGCGCTTCCTGGATGGAGCGACAACTCGAGCAGGGATGGGGATGTCCAGCTTCGACTTTGCAGGAGTACCTCTGTGCAGGGTAAGTGCGCTATATGTGTTTGTGCATCCGAAATTTTCCAATCATGCATGACTGCGGTGGCACGTAAATAAGAGCAAGGAACATTTCACATACTAAAACCAGAGATGAATGCTCAAATGGATAAACACGAAACATCTCAACCTCAGTGATTACAGTCAAGCAATTATTTTTAGATGTTTTATGTTTTTTTTTACAGTCTCTAGTTTGGTTAGTCAAAGAGTAACCAGCTTCTAGCCTTATTAGAATGTCATCAAGTGGGAAGGAATGCTTTTTTTTTTGCTGCCTTATACCTTTGTTATTATACCTGTACGCCTTACTGTACAGGAGGGTACCAGAAAGAAGAAAACCATGGAGGAGGTGACAAAACAATTCGAAATTGGCACATTTATCGAAATATATTTTATATGACAGGCTTCACAGGCCCCCCGCGGCCATTGTTAAAGACACAGCTCTATTTATGACACAATAATTTGCGGGTTTCTAGCAACTGTGCTGGCTTGCGCCTGCAGGATTCTGACGAGAGGAGCCCGGAAGATGTGCTCAGCCCAGCACAGAGCCCTGAACCGAGTCCTGGAGAAGCCTCTGGGGCAGGCCCCGCCCTGGCAGAAAAAGAATCGGCGTCTGCACCTCCTAAAAAAAGAAAGAGGGTGAACGGGGCAGAACTGTCTCTCATGGAACAGAGGACGGCAGCACTTACAAGGCTAACAGAGTGCATGGAAGCGCCAACACCAGCACCAGCGGGGCTATTTTGCTCTTTTTGGACTCCCAGGAGACTAGGGAGAAGGAAGTGAAGTCAACAACGCAGCAAATGCAGATTGGATGTTGATTTTGTTTTCTTCTGTCAACATCCAATCTGCGTTTGCTCTAGTCGTTGACGTCACTTCCTTCTTCCAAGTCTCCTGGGAGTCCAAAAAGCGCAACATAGCCCCCCTGATGACAGTGCTGCGTTTGGCATGGTGGTGGCCGAATATTTACGGTTAATGTCTCTGGCAGCGAGGGCTAGATGCCAGATATCGGTTTTGTCTGCAATCGCTGCACACTTGGATTAAACATGTTTCACAGTACCCGTCTGCATTTTTTCATCGCATGGCAAGCAATTGTTCTGGAGTAATACCCATGAGAAGCGAGCATGCCGGCCGTGTCGCGGCGGTCGCCTATTGTTTTCCGCATCAATTGTTGTGGCTTTCTTAGAGCGGAATAGCTACCTTGGAAATTACAGCGCTAATCCGCTACAACACACAACCAACGCAGCGACTGGCAGAAGTTCCCCGATGCAACGGATCCGTTTGCCGCTAGGGGCGCCCTGGTCGGGGCTTGAATTAGATCCGCAACTTTTCTATACTTCGTTTCACCTTATCTGCGAGCGAAGCCAAAGCTAGAAGCGCGAGACCAGCGCTTTTTGCGTTTCTCCCCAGCTCGCGCGCTCGAGCAAAGCCCGAACGCACGGAGCTTTCATGCTCGCGCTTCCTGCTTTGCCTTCGCTCGCACATAAGGTGAAACGAAGTATATGCCGGCCGCGTCGCGGCGGTCACCTATTGTTTGCCGCATCAATTGTTGTGGCTTTCTTAGTGCGGAATAGCTACCTTGGAAATTACAGCGCTAACCCGCTACAACGCACAACCAACGCAGCGACTGGCAGAAGTTCCAAGGAAGTTCCCCGATGAAACGTACCCGTTTGCCGCTAGGGGCGCCCTGGTCGGGTCCTGAATTAGATGTGCACGGTTCCTATTACATGACATAACCTTGCAGTTCTTAGATCCTTACGTTTAAATGTAAGTTATTATTGCAGATATTACAAGAGAGCTTGCAGCAAGTTGCAAGCTGCTGACCCCCTCTGCCTGGGGTTGATTTTAAGTATTGCTCATGTTTCGCTTTGATATATTCCCCTCGAACACACGCAAGTTTGGCACGTAAACAAACTTCGACGAACAAATCATTTCAGCTTTTCATTCTGCCCCATGGTAGCACACATAAAAACTTCAGTCCGAAAGGTGATTCCGTGTTTTTGAGAAAAAATGTAGCATGTATTATTGGGGAAAAATAAAATACGAACAGAAAAACGCGTGGCTCGCGGTACAGGCTGCGCCGCCTGGAAGTGAGCCTAGGGACGAGGGTGTGTGGCCTAGGGTGCCTTCATGTGCGCTTTGCTTGGGGTGATGACATCTGGCCATTTTGTTTTGTACGCTTATTTTTATTTTTTGTTCTCAAGCGCGTGAAAGATTGTGTCCCTGCACGCGCTTGTGGCGCTGACTGTGCTGCGGCGACATTTTGTTTCCTGCGATTTCTTTGTATTTTCCCTGTGAGCGCGTGCTGTCAGCATCGGGTACCACAAACGATGGCATCACACCATACAAAAATGTCCTATGGTCGGCTATAGAAAATTCTTTGTATGGTCGGCTTTAGCTATTTGGCCGAATTAGCTAAAGAACTTACTATGGTTGTCTTTAGCATTTTTTGTGGTCGCCTTTATGGGCCTCTTTAGCTTTGTCTATGGCCCTATCGCTGACCAGTCATAGCACTCTTTAGCTTTTCTAGTGGTTGGCTAAAGACTTCTCTATGGCTTTCCCTATGGCTCTCTTTAGCCAGCAAACCCTAAAAAGAAAAAAAAATTACTTCTAGTTCCCCCGACTTGTGAACGCTACATGGTGTATGTATATCTATTTAGATATATGTGTAAATCTATGTATAATACATATATCTCTGAACACACAAAGCACAGCAGCAACAACGTAGATCTACAAATGCTACGTTTGCACTAGCTGTATATATGGCAGTCTAATTTTTGAATCCGACTTTGCCGGTGACCCATCATTTGTCGCTAAAATACGGAGAGGCGGAGCAAATATTACTCATACTTAATACATTATTTGAATTGTCTCTAGGAATAGCGCCCATCTCTTAATTCAAAACCCTGAAAAAAGGAAATGTAGATCATTAGGCTAATTAACTAAACGTTATTAATTATCTTTTTAATAAGTTTGATGAATCACGTTGACAATGCAGTGATGACATGCAGTACACTGGTACTGAAGATTGCAATCAATCTATTGCTTGATTGCAGTGTTCGGCGCCAGTCTAAGTTATTTTCACTTTTCGGGGGTTATAATTAATTTTAATTGTTGCACAAGTATTTTAATAGATTTTTCAAACAAACAATATTACTGGGTTTCACGACTCGTTGCAACTGCAAAGAACATAACTTGGGTCATGGTTTGTCACCGGCCTGACAGAAATTTAGTATTGATTTAATTTTTTAACGTGGAGTGTTTTTACTAAAAAAAGTAAGCGCCGGTAGTGATTTTCTGTAGGCGTGGAAATAAACTTTATTGGTTCTTAGTCTTTAGACTCGGGGCCATAAATTTTTCTATAGACGGATAAAGACAATATATTGGTTTCCAGTCTTTAAACGCGGGGCGAAGGAGTTTTCTATAGGCGGGAAAAGAACATATATTGGTTCGCTGTCTTTAGACACGGGGCCATATAATTTTTATAGGCGTCTAAAGACATTTTATTGGTTCCCAGTCTTTAGACCCAGGGCCATAAAAATTTCTATAGACGGTTAAAGACAATTTATTGGTTCACAGTCTTTGGATTTGCGGGCAAAGAATTTTCTATAGGCGGGTAAAGAAAATTTATTGGTTCCCAGTCTTTAGACACAGGGCCATAGATTTTTCTATAGCTGGCTGTAGCTGTCTTTATGGATTTCTATGGCCGACCATAGAGGGCCATAAGGGGTGATAGCCTGCCATATAATTTTCCATAGACGACCATAGACCATTTTTGTATGGGACCCTAAACAGAAGGACGTTCGGCGCTTCCCAAGCTTAGGCATTAAGGGATTGCACCTCTAGTGCGCTAAAAGCTATCACCGCTATTGTTGCTCACTCGACACGTGCGCCGCGAGGAAGCTCGCCGCTAGTAGCAGCTTGTGCGCGCGCTCAGCCAGCGCGCGCTCTAGCATGCTAGTATACTTCGTCTCACCTTAGCACGAACTATTGTTAGCCGCGCATGCTAAACGCGCGAGCTATTTGCTTTGTGTGAAGCCTGGGTGGCTGCACGAGCGCTCGCGCAGCGAGTGCTCCAGTCAAGGCAGTCAATGCTACCCGCTCGCGCTTGCACAGCCTTCGCAGTTAGTTCATGCTAAGGTGAGACGAAGTATAGCGGCGAGCTTCCTCTCGCCGCACGTGTCGAGCGAGCAACGATAGCGGTGATAGCTTTCAGCGCACCAAGAGGCGCAATACCGAAGCTTGGGAAGCGCCGAGCGAAGTGCGTAAGCACATCGGAGTAGGCCACACACCCTTGTCCCTAGGCTCACTTCCAGGTGGCGCAGCCTGTACCGAGAGCCACGCGCTCCTCTGTTCGTATTTCATTTTTCCCCGATAGTACAGCAAAAAAGTAAGAATGATTTTGAACTGCAGTCCCTCGTAGAGCTGCGCAAGGCAACGTTGCATAGGGTGTTAAATGCCTGGAGGCACCGACACTGTCACCTGCTTCCTAAGGTGACTGATGTCAACGCCAGCTTCTTTGTTCTGCCAAGGCACGGCGCCTTCTCCACTGAAATAGTTGCAGAGTCTCTCTCGCACAGCTACAGCAAGGGCTCCGGGGCGAGCTTTCGACGGCCTAAGGCTGAAGAAAGTTGGCTTCTTTCCAGGCGCTTTGCTTGTCCTGGGTTGTTCCACTTGGTCGGGATGTCCCTTCAGGAGATTGTGCAGAACACATGCTGCTTGTACAATCGTGCGCACCCTCTCTGGTCTAGCATGCACAGTGGTTAAGAGGAACCGAAACCTATAAGCCAGGATACCGAACGCTTTTTCGGTCACACGCCGCGCTCGGGACAACCTGAAATAAATAAATATATTAAAAGAACATTGCAGTCATTTGCATTAAAATTGTACCTTAGAGTTAAATTTGTGCACTGAAAACTTTAATGTATCACAGACAAGGCGTCGGGTATGCACGAGTATGTGCAACCAAGCTGATTTCATTCCTTTCACTTATCCCGCAGAAACCGGAAGACGTGTAGTCAAGGCGAATATCAATATTGATAAACGTGACAAGGGTGCGTCATTGTTCGTTGTGCCTACTTGCGTGTTTACTGCATGCGCCTTGTTTTCTTGTGCATTTAAAATTCATAAAACTGCAGTATGCGAAAATTTCACCATACCGAAAAAAAATATGGTGTTCTACGCCGCAAAGCAACTGAGGCTATGAGCGACACCCCAAATACTTTTCGGGGAAGAGACCAACCATAGTTCAAACCCTCGTCTTAGTACTCCGGAGGCCAAAACGTTACCTCGACGCCATGTAGGCGGTCACACCATACTATGCCGAGCGGGTTCAGGGTTAAGCATTTGTAATAAAACTCACCGGTAGTTGAAGATCTTTTGTTCAGGTGTTAGACTGCTTCCGCCGAAGGGCTTCATCAAGTTCGATGATAAAGCGAACGCGTCGTCCCCCACGATCACAGGTGGAAGCTGGAGTCCAGACGAAGTGTTCATGTCTACCAGGTCTGGTAGCCCAGAACTCTTGTTTGTGACGGCCTTCCGTCACAAACATCCCTCGCGACTCTTCGCCGTCCGTGTGCATGCTACACTTCGTTTCAGCTTAAGTCCAGAGCAAGCTGATGCTAGAAGTGCGAGCATGTGGCCCAGAACAGTGCTTGCACTGCTCGAGAGCGCGTGCTTGGCAGGGATGCTGAAAGCCCGGAGCTCGCGCTTGTAATTGAGTTTCCCGGGTCGCTGACGTCACGACATCCGTCCGCGGAGTTCTCCGTCGTGTGGATACCCCTTTAGAGATGTTGCCTGTAGGACTGCAGCAGGCTGCAGGGTACAGAGCGATTCTGTGAGCAGCTGGCGATGAAGCTTCCAGGAGTGGCGCTGTTGCTGTTGGCGTGCTGCGAGCGGCATGACGCGGCAGAAAGCGGTGGATGTTGAAGACAGCGTGGGGGACCGGACAGGTTCGGCTTAAGGTTGAGGTCAGGTGAAGTGGAGACAGCGGGAACAACGATCCGGTAGTACTGTGGCTCCAAAGTTTAGCGATCCCCATCTCCACTCGGGCTCCAGGGGAGATGGCGGCCAGCTGCGGGACCGATGCAGTGTAATTCCCGGAGATGACGCACCGAGTGGAGAGCAGATGCCTGAGCTAGTAGTGATGAAGAGCCCTTGGACGGTCAGCAACGTGCCTTATGAACAGACTGGTGCGCCGTGACTTGCCATGCCCCAACGTGGCGCGGTGCGGCACGCCCCACATGTTGCGGCAGCACGCGACCGTGCCAGGCTTGCACCACACCACACAGATGAGCACGACTGCCGGGGCGACACCAGGGGCTGCGGCAGTGGTGGAAATGCCAACGAACGTAGAATTGCCGTGCCGGCGGGGTGAGCAAGGTGGTCGCAGCTCGTTTCTGAGAGATGCCGGCGGCAGACGCGACGGGGCAGAGGTGGTGAGGGAGGCTTCGGATGCGGTGACTGTGGTAGATGTGCCTCCCGCATAAACATCTGAAATGCCATGTCGTTGCCATGCCCCAGGCCGCGGAGAACGTTCCCCTGTGTGGCAGGTGCTCGGAGGCGATCATCACGTCCGGGTCACCAGTTTGTAGCGCGTTCCATGTTGTGGACGGAAGAGATGGTGCGACCGACTCCGAGCTTAGGTGAAAACATTCTGTTTAATCCACGTGCCGTTGAGCTCGCACCAAGGAGTTGATTCGTTCTCTTTCTTGGTGGCGACGCTGGACGTATTCACTGCTACAAAGGGCTATTTGCAGTGGGACATGTTATATATATACTTGCGAGAGGTGTTTGTGACGGCATTGATAATATGTGCGGCATTCATTAGAAAGTGTAAAATCCTTAAAATTATGTTACAGTGTTCACACACTTGAGTATCCTCCTCACTCAAGAGGTGCCCATGCGTGAGACGCGTGTGAACAATTCGCAACAGGCACTGGACCACTTCGTAGAAGCGCTCCAGATTCCGGGCACTCTCCCATTAACTTATGTCGCGTTTTACTGCATGTAATTTGTTGCGAGTTTTAGTATTCCACTGAAGTAGCCACTAAATCGAATGCACCGCTTCAAGAACATGTGCTAGTTTTTATAAGGTATTTTATGCAAGTATATTTGTCTCTCGTTAGCAGTACTTGCTTCAAAATCGACCGCTTCCTTTCCCGGGATGCCAAAATGACTAGGCACCCAGCAAATTAAAAAAAAAGAAGAAAACAATGTGGTTTGTGACAGGTATCAGCGATATGAAAGCTTTTAAAGAACTTGAAGAGTCAGTGTATACTACTAGGCGAGGAAACCATTTTTTTGGTTATGTAGTCGAGAGCCATTAGCAGGCCATAGAGCTCTTCCGTGAGAATGGTGGCGGTTGGGTCGATCCTCTTTACTCGCTTAACAAATCGTCCGATCATACCACCGCATAGAGTGGAGTCTTTCTTGTCCCATCCGTATACAAAATTGCATACTAAATGATATTTACATTGACATTTCAAACATTCTTGCTCCATGACTTTCTTTGGAACATCTTTTTAGTATGTTTAGTAAGTATAAAGTCGCAGTGAATGATGAAGTGGTCCCATGGGGCAATATGTGGAGGATATTGGAATACTGGAACCCTTGCATGCACCCCAACATACGTTGCTGAGCTACAAATTCCGAACTGAAAAATAAGGAACCATGGAGGTTTTGTTTTGAAATGTTCTCTGGAACCTTATGTCTTCTATATTATTTGGAGCAAGGTGCTCGGCAACCAAACAGATTCTAATGGAGTACATAAAACCACGTGCGAACCATCTATGCTCCAGGGATTGTTCATTAGCTTCTACATACAGAGTTGGTACTGGGGAGGTGCAGAACGCAGTGGTAGCTATTCACGACCCCTGATGGTGAATGGGGTTTAACATCTTCAAAGCTGATGCCCGGGCTGAACCACGCACCATACAACCATAGTCAAGCCGGGGAACTACAGAGCGATTTATGCGTAATAGATAAAGTCTGACCGAGCCATGATACATGCAATAAAACCTTAAGAATGTTGACAGATTTAAGACATTTCAGTTTAAGACTCTTCATATGTGGAACGAAAGTCAGTTTTGAATCAAATATAAAACCCTGAAATTTGTGTTTGCTTTTTATGGAAATTGGAGTACCGTAGATGCTTAATGATGGATCATGGCAAATTCCACGCCTTCAAGAGAAACAGGCACACGCTGTTGTGTTGGGCGAAAACCTAAAACCAATTGTATCAGCCCATTTGATCAAGTTATTTACCGTGAGTTGAACCGACGTTCACGAATTGACAAGTCATAGGACGACACTGAGATCTGCAAGTCGTCAATATATGTACAAAATATTGTACCGTAGGTGATATTACACGAGCAATTGAATTCAGCTTAATGATGAAAAGAGTGACACTGAACTCGCCCCCCTGGGGGACTCCATTTTAGTTTATGAACTCAATAGAAAGTGTTGCTCCCAGCTTCACACGAAACGTACGGTGCTCCAAGTAACTTTGGATTTCAGCGATTATGCGACTTCGAATACCGAAACTGAACAAGTATTTCACTACGCCAAAACGCCAGACCGCGTCATAAACCTTCTCTCAATCAAAAAGAACAAAAATACATTGTGGCCTGTTGACAAATGCCTTCCGCACAGCAGTCTCCAAACAAACTAGATGAACGACTGTGAACCGTGCAGAACGAAACCCACACTGGTACTTATGAAGTAGGTTGTTTATTTCCAAGCAAAACAAAAGTATCTTATTAATTATCCGCTCCAGTTTTTGAAATACATTAGTTAAAGCTATGGGTCTAAAACAAGACGAAGAAAAAGGGTCCTTAACAGGCTTCAGAACTGGTACAATGATAACAACGTTCCAGGCGGATGGAAGGTGACCCGCGAGCCAAACATCATTCAAAAGGTACAAGATAAGTTAAAGAGTAGATGGATCAAGATGCTCAAGCATTTTATAAAGAATCTCATCTGGTCGAGGGGAAGACTGCTTGGATGAAAGAAACGCCATTCGAAGATTATGCAGCGAGAATGAAGCATTATATTGTTCTTTTAAAACCACGAATGTGGTAATAGTCTTTTTTTCTACCTGCAACTTGTGTCGCTGAAAATTTTGGGCATAATGTTCGGAACTCGACACAAATTCTAAGTGCTCACCTGAGATGTATGCCTGGTCCTCCAAATTTTATGCACTCGGTCCCAAACGTTTTTCAGTTATACACTGCTATTAATAGAGGAAGTATAACCTACAAAGCTTTGCTGCTTAGTGAGCCTTCGAATATACCTCGCCTGATCCCCCATTGTTTTGAAATTAATAAGCTTACTCAGTGTAGGATGTTGCCTAAAAATGCCCCAGGGTTTGTTTTGCTTTTTTTTAGTATTTTGACAGTCTTCGTTCCACCACGGCTTTGGCCTTTTAGGTAGATGGGTGGACGTCATCGGTCTGGCAATCAATGCAGCCTGCAAGATGTGTCTCGTGAAATAGACTCTTGCTTCATCGATAGAGAGTTGATGTAGAGATGAAACAACTTAAAGAGAGGATTGCTTAAAACATGCCAGTCAGCTTTTTTTAACTTCCACCGGGGTGAACGAGATGAAAGAGTCACGTGAGAATGGTTAAACTCTAAAACGAGTGGAGAGTAATCACATCCGTATGAATTCGGGATGCCCTTCCATGAACGCTACAGTATTAATAATGGGTGGCAGATGGATATGTCTATAGAAGTAAAAGTATGAGTGGTAGAACTAAAATATGTAGCTACATTTGTGTTAGGTAGACACAGTCCCGACGAGAGAAGAAAGCGTTCAACAACAGCTCCTTTGGGATGCCGTTTGCCACTCCCCCACAGGGGATTGTGTGCATTACAGTCTCCTAAAACTAAAAAAAAACTTGGAGGAAGTTGACTAACAGGGTCTTCAAGCACTTTAATATGGTTGTGCGAATATTCAAAATTTTGAATAGTAGTTCCGTAAAATACACTATTCGATACTTGCTTCAAGAACAACTGCACTATTCGCGTTTTTCAAAGTGTTGATTGCGTCGAGTTAGGCCCGTTGAGTGCACTTCTTAGTACTTACCAAGCACCGGTGTGCAGCGAAAAAGCAATACCAACGGAAGCGAGCTCCGCGGGTGTTGCTTCTCTGCATTACATCGGTGCTCGGTGAGAAGCGCACTCAACGGGGTTACCCGCCTCGATAAACACTTGGAAGAGTAGGAATATCGTAATTGCCTGCTTGGAAGAAAAGCATACATTCAAAGTGGGATGGTGCACCCGTGCCGATTGTGTTTGAAAATAAATGGAAAATTTGTGAATCGGTGTATCTACATTATAGCAAAAGTTTCAAAATTAAACTGCTATGCAAGAGTACACGATGCTAGGCAGAGATGCCCTTACAACCTTCGTTCATCATGCGCGATTCATTTCTTTTTAACTCGAGATTAAAGGAAGAATATTTTATATAGCAAGGTTTGTAAATTCACTCAATTGGGTATAGTTGGTCATCTTTATAGGATTCATTTTATGTCGAATCCGTCATTTACTTGCCATCCCAAGACACCAAACCTTCTGAGGTCACTGTTCATAAATATAGATATATTAAACTTGGCCTATAAATGAATAAGTGTAACAACCTTCACAGGTTTAGCTGGGTTTTCGTCTAAGCATTATGTAATAAAAGTGAAAGCACCTAAAAAAGCGGCAAAAAACACAAGGACGAGGAAGTAGACAGACAAGAGCACTCTGTCTACATCCTCCTCCTTGTGTTTTTTTGGCGCTTTTTTAGGTGATCATGAACCAGCTGGCCCAAATTGCTACCTTAGTGGTAATGAAAGGCTTGAAAAAACTATTCGATATTCGAATCGAAAATATTCGGCCAAAACCACTATTTGCTTTGAATTCGCTTCGAACTCAAAAACTACTTTTCGCACAAGACTACTCTTTAATATTTAGCTGAAAAGTGGGGGTATATATAAAGAACAAACTGTAATTATACGATCTACCACAATCCGGGCTGCCACTGCCTCCAGCGAAGTCTGCATAGTCACTTCGATACATTGAGTTGAACTTTGCAATCTTGACGAAGACCTGCCTCAGTTCGCAACGTCGAATAAAATCCTCCTGGTGTGTTTTACATCGTTACCCTGTAACTCTGTCTTCTACGCGTTCGGCCTCAAGTCAACATGCCTCTCTTTCTCTCTCTCTC
This sequence comes from Ixodes persulcatus, assembly GCA_013358835.2. NCBI lineage: Eukaryota > Metazoa > Arthropoda > Arachnida > Ixodida > Ixodidae > Ixodes > Ixodes persulcatus. Next base: position 25,063 of record JABSTQ010004209.1, read on the forward strand.
TATATATATATAGATGCAGGATGTTTCAGAGAACTCAGGCCGAATCGCTCCTGCGAAAAATACTTATCGCAACGAAAAAAGGCTTTTGTCGTTTTGGGTCCTGGGCCAGGGGCCCATTTAGGAAAATTATTAAAGTCCGGGATAATTAACATGTTAATTATTTTTGCGTAATTAACTTTTTTAATACGTGTTTAAGGGCATGGTTGCAATTAGAAAATTGCTCAGAATCATCAAAAAACACTAAATCAACAAATTGTAGAACGATAGGTGGCACTCGAAGCATTTTCCGGCTTTCTGAAAAACCGCACAAATTCGCCGGGTTTTTAAGTTTCGGTTTGCTATCAGAGCCCATCTCGGTCTCGGCGGCACCGCGCCCCGTGGAGAGATAATGCAACCAACCTCTGGTGCGCCGTCATCGCGCGGGGCGCGGTTCCGCCGGGGCCGAGATGCGCTCCGATAGCAAACAGAAACTTAAAAACCCGTCGAATTTGTGCGGTTTTTTAGAAAGGCGTAAAATGCTTTGCGTGACTTCTATCGTTCTGCAATTTGTTGATTTACTGTTTTTCGACGATGCCGAGCAGTTTTCCAATGAAACTATGCCCTTAAACACAATATAAAAAAGTTAATTACGCAAAAATAATGAATCACTTAATTATCCGGGACTTTAATATTTTTATAAATGGGCACTTGGCCCGGGACCAAAACGACACAAGCCTTTTTTGGTTGCGATGAGTAGTTTTCGCAGGAGCGATTTGGCCTGATTTCTCTGAAACACCCTGTATATGTGTATGTATAGACGCTTTCAGGCAGGTGTGCATGGGCGCCGCCATAACCGACCTTCAGTTCTTGTTCCATCTTATTCCGTTCGCTCCACTTCATCATTACAACAACAGGAAAGATTATTGCCACTTTAAGTGTTACTGTGTCCTTCTCCCCAGCATAGGCCCTCGTGGAGACTCGTAAATGCCCGCTTCAGTGGCTCGGCATCTCGGTAAGGCAAGAGAAGGTCGGCTCTGGCGGCTCAATCTGGCGCGCGCTGAAAGCTTCTTTAGCAGAGAAAGCGAACCCAAAAAGAATACAATTAATCTAGGGGAATTTTGGTGCCTCAATATGTTAACTTTTTTTTTTTTGTTTACGGTGCAATTTGGTCGTTCAACAACCACAGAGGAGACCAAACAGACTCTGCTTCAAGAAGAGACTATCATCTTCAGAAAGTGGTTGGCTCTCGTCCATTTTTTTGTCCGCCGAACGGAAGATGCACGCTCCACAAGGGGCGCTTTTGGAGCGCTTCAAATATACGAGTGGAATTCACCATCAGATTACGTGCCCACACAACGGTGGGCCCTTCTAATTGTGGCAGCCGCTACTAGATAACGCGCTGGCATGAAAATGGTCTATTGAGTCCCTCTATGGGTTTTCCTTATCCTGGCAATGAAGGGCCATCCCAATCAGTAAAAATTAAGATGGCAAATTAACTGTTTCTGAATTTATGTGGCCTTACAATACGTAGTTTTTAACTAAAGTCGCTGTCACGCAATTGCGCCAAAAGGCAACCTTTGCTAGTGGCCGTTTGTTGAAGATGACAGCTGCATCGATCGCAGTCCCATCCAGAATGTGCGGGAAAAAAAATCTCGCACATACAAAATCTTTTACTGGGAGGAAACACGTGTCGCTGACAGGCCGGAAACTTCGATTCTGTTCCGGTTGTAAAAAAAAGAAACGTAAATATTAAGAAAAAGTATTGCAAAGATGACGGCGGCGCGCAATCTGAAACTGGTTCAATTAGTTCACAACTTATCTAGCCTGCTGGTTCAAATGCGTATTCGGGCGAGTAAGCGATTCAATCGAACATGCGCTTTGTTGATTCATGTCACTATTAAAATTATGAAGTATCTTTCATAGCAGCTGGTGTCATTAGGGTTGATATTGGCGATCATCTACCAATATTTGTGTAGATTAACAGCCTATACCAGACAGAAACGAGCCAACGAAAGAGGCATTCAAGATACGAAATGTTAGTGACGCACACATTTTGGACTTTAGAGGTGCCTTCTGCGCAAAAAGTTGAGATAAAGGTTATATAAAATTGGATTCATATCCTGCGTATTAATTTTTTCACAAGTTTTTAAATATCTGCGCGATGAAAGCTTCCCGAACAGAACGGTCAAACCATCGTAAAATAGCGTAATCCTTGGATAACAAGGGTGTTTTACATGCAAATAGATAAGAAAAACCGGATGTACCAGCACTTGAAAAAAAAAGGTTATGAAGAATTATAAGCTTATAAGTGATTTTTGAACCAATTAACTTACATAAAAAACCTGTCAACTCTAAATGCTATAATTGTTGCTTTTTTTACAATAGATGACACTAAATATTTACGTATGCTTTGGAAAACTGTAAGTTAAAGCTAGCATCCACATTGCGAACGTCGGTATTTAGATGAAATACCTCACGGAATCATTAAATTATCTGTCCGTTCTCTGGCAAGTATTTGTATTATATACCTGGTAAGCCAAGCAAGTGTTGTCGGTGTGCCTCAAGGAGAAGCTTACGCTAGAAGCTATATCAATTGGAGTGGATTTCAAAAGTTATTTTTTATATACTGCGCTGAAGGGAACTCGTGCTTCAAGAATGTCATTATCTCACTGGACGAAAAAAAGAGGTCGGAGAATGTCGCTATAACTCTCGTCATCTAACCTTCCAGCGATGTTCTGCCATTCATGAAGTACGAGTGCCCCTAAAAACACTTCGCACAACCCACTGTTTTATTTACACAAATCTGCCGAATTATTCCAAAGGTTTCTGTTATAGATTTTTTGAGTCTGATACTGAATTGACGTTCGCTCTCGCTCAGGCTCGCAATCTATATGGTGAAATCGCAATCGTGTCGGGCACGTGGCAACTAGAACTCATGTAGCTCAGCTTCAAATGTTCACAGAACGACGCCCTTTGGCATAATGACACAAGAATGTTCCTTTTTTCCACTGCTGTGAGCGGATCGTCGTGTTTATCCTTTGTTTTACGCTGCAAAATCAGTCTCGGAACGTTCTGATCATCGTATAGCGGAACCGTTATTATTCGTACGTCGCTAGATCAAGTTGTGTTGAAATTGAAAAGCATCCCTTATATAGTAGGGTAACAAATACTACTTCTAATTTATATTTACAGGAAACAATATTTCGTTACGAAGTGTGTTGTATCTTTGCGAATTCAAAAATACGCAACTTGGGAAAAAATTAAAAAGACACACATACAACAGTGCATAACCCAATACGATATCTTGCGTGCGTACTCTCTCCGGCAGGTTTCGGCGAAGTTACGAATATCCTAATAAAAAGCAGGTTAGAATTTCAATCAAGATCAACTCTACCTTACATATTTAGCAGCTTCCATTACGTTTCTGACAGTCAAACATTGCGTGCATAAAATCGAGTGTTGCATGCTGTTTTTTTTCTGCAAAAAGACGCAGGAAAGGGTACCCCAAAATATTCGCAGTGTATAAAAACATTTACTCGTTTTAGCCGTTCTGTTTCACGGTTTACATGAGGGCAAGGTTACCGGTAATATTTCCATTAAATGCGACACTTCAATTTAACATTTCAACTTTGCGACACGTTGTTGCAGTTGTCGCGTTTATGTATAATGTAAGCGAATATTTGAAAGATTTATTTTGTGTCTGCTTCTTAATTCAAATAAAAATGTAAGTGATAAAAACATATAATCTAAAAAAGAAGCCGGCCTTTTCTATATTTGAAACGTTTTCAGATTGGTTGTGTGTGCGAAATACCACAATTCCTTCTTTTTGTTGTTCTCTATAATATGCATTGTTACGGAAGACACAAGGCGGTTCATACTGGTTCTATTCATAAAATGTATTACCCGAAATGAAAACAAAAGATGTTGAAGATGTCCCACCGGGTCTAATTAAATTTTTGTTTTCACAGCTGCTTTTCATATTTGAAGTGAACCGGAACTGTATCGTATATTAAAAACTTGTCAGCCAGAACCATACAAAAAAAATTTCACTCAACCCTCTGCTAGCCATTTTATGAGTTTCGCCTTGTTTTATTCTTTGTATCAATTATTGTTTTGCTTAATTTGAGTATCTCCAACGCAGTATGCAATTTATTTAAATAAAAAGAAAAAACAACTTGAGCGCGATTAAAAGATATACGAAAGTTTCACGGACTCTTCTAGGAAAGACATTTGAAGAGGCAGATTTATTTCAGTAATTAGTGGTTTAAGAAATTGTAAGGCATCTTTGTAATTCAAACAATCAAATATTTTTGTATTGCCCCAACTTCCCTTTGTATTGCTTTACCAAACAAGAACCTTCGATCTCTTTTTCTATTCAGTGCCCTCAACCAAGAAGTATAGAGTGTTATTCAACAAGTTTAAGCTCAAACAGCCCAAACGAGCTGGTAGTGGTTAAACATTTGACTGAAAACCCCGAGACTGGGAGGAGAAGGGACGGGCAAACACAAAGTCTTATCCACGTCTGTAGCATACTTGTAATAAGTCGAACGCAGAAAACATGTCTGAAGCTTTAGTATGCAATTACTGTTCATGTCTTTTTTTAGTGAAGTTTTCACATGCTTTCCCAATCCTCACCAAATATACCTCATTGTACTGCCTTACGGGCATAAATGTTGGATGATGCACCCTCTCTAGACCCACTGGCCGTCTAGGGCCACCGGAAAAGTTAAATGCAAAACTGAAATTAGTATTATAAAGGACGTACAGTGTCATAAATAAATCATGTGGGGGTTAAAGAGACACTGAAATGAAAAAAAAAAAAAAAACTTTTTTACGGGCTTAGATGGGACACGTATTTGTTGTAATTTCGCTACGAAATAAAAATGGTTTTCGCGCTCTATTCAGGCCATTGGACGCAATTTAGGTGGAGGTCACGGCGCGCTCAAAGTCCTGCTTGCAGAAAAGTGGCCTCGACCATTACTACTGGATCGGCATGGCTGCTCGGCCGAACATATTAACAAGCCTAGTGCCTTTCTTTGGCGACTTCCGCTGCGTCTAGTCTGGTGTCAGACACCGCCTGCTGCTCGTGCGAGTAGACGCGCAGCAATCTCCGGCATCGTCTGATATTTCACTACCATCAATCCTCTTGTGCAATGCCCGTGAGACGCGGATACAAAAGCTGCGCGTCGTCGCCCGTTTTCGCCTTCGTCCGTCTGCTATTCCGCCACGTCTAAGAACTTCTACAACGTTCACAAGACGTGACCATGAAAGTGGCATTCTGGCGTTCTATCATGTATGAGCCACGGTCCAATACAAGCCTACGTCAGCGTCTGTGAATTTGCGGTAAAACGCGACCAAAAAAACTAAAAAAAAAACGGAACAAAATAATTCTGCAATGCATTCCATTTCTCTGTTCTTGTTACTTTTGTCCCATGGTATCAGCAAGCAATGTGTGCGAGCGTCGTGACGCACAAGTAAAACACGCTTGAAATATATTCGCGTTGGCAGGCCAGATGCACTGCAAAACTTGTGAGCTACTTGACTTTCGAAGCGAAATGACGGGAACGACACATTTGATCCGTGCCGATCGCCCAACTGTTTCCAGCCAAATGGCTCGCAAAATTCATACCTGAGTACGTATCTTCTCTGTATTGAAACTATGGTTGCAATCAGGGTGATTTCACAATTCAGTGAGCGGGGCCGCTTTTACTTGAACCAACATATCTGTATTCAGCATCAGCACGCGCAAATAAACAGATCAAGACAGATCGAGCAACATAGTTGACGTGGGACGTGTGAGAAACAAGCTCCCGCACAGCGCTTCCGAAGGTGCGTTTTTGCGACAGTTGTTTCCGGCATACTACGACGGTCAAGGATCGGGCGATCTTTCTCTAAACACCTCGGTGAACGCAAAGCGACACGCATTCATAAAAAAGGACTACCTTCGTGAGCTGCTCTCGTTTAGCACTCCGCAGACGCCGGCAGCCAAGTTTGTTATCGTTTGACAGCAGTGCTGAATAGGTAATCTTGGGTTACTTTTAAAAACACCAGTGACTTTATCTAGATTATTTGTTTCTCAACCCTAAATATATTGTCGACCAAACCACTATTGCGGCACAGAAAAACAATTTTACTAGGAACAGTTCAAACCTCAATCCTTTCTCCATCCATCCAATGATAGCCAAGAACTTGAGCGTAGTTAACTATTCGCACGTTCCTGAGTGGTACGTAGGCAGGGCTACCGCCGACTAAATGCCGTCTAACGGCGTAAATAATGCCCAATTTTTTTTTTCTTGTGGAATGAAATATACGTGTTCTTAAGATATCATTTTTTTCCAATTTCAGTTTTTTTAGGATGCATGGGAAGGGGAGCAGTGAGAGGGAGGCGTCGCCTCCGTCGCCCATTGTTCGCCGCCACCAGGTGGCAGTAATGCAATAACTGTAACGGAAATACAATTGTTAAATTACTTTTTTTGTTTTGACTAATAAGTAATGCGATTAATTACTTTGGTATATAATCTTGTAATGTAATGAATTATTCTAACGCTGTAATTGTAATTTACAAATTAAATTACTTTTTTTGTTTCACGTTTACTTTTCTGTTTATTCAAAAACCACGCTAAATCTTTTTTTCCAAAGGAGTAGCGACTTCAACGATACGTTTATATATATACAGGGTGTTTGTTTTAAGCTTAACAGATTTGTTTAAAAAAGGCCGTGAAAGTTACACTTATGCAGCTTGTGGATGTGAGTTATACGGCCAGGGGGACAGATTATAGGGGGCTAATCGTAACGATCAGTCGGCTAATTAATTAAAATTCGTTAATTAACTTTTTAATTAATGAAAATAGACATATGGTTCCAATTAGAAATTTTCTCAGCATCATCGAAAACCCATAAATCAGTCATTTTCAGAGAGACTTTGAGCGCGTGAGAAGCGTATAGTAGTGAACTGAAGTAACCACTCGTGGAGCAGGTACAAGGCTGGGGCTAGATAAGAGACGGAAAAATCGCGCAGGCGCCTTATCGCAACCTCTAGCTTTGTACCTGCTCCACGAGCTTTAACTTCAGTTCACTACTATGCTTCTCACGCGCTCAAAGTCTTTCTGAAAATGACTGATTTAGGGGTTTTCGATGATGCTGAGCAAATTTCTAATTGGAACCATATGTCTATTTTCATTAATTAAAAAGTTAATAACGAATTTTAATTAATTAGCCGACTGATCGTTACGATTAGCCCCCTATAATCTGCCCCCCTGGCCGTATAACTCACATCCACAAGCGGCATAAGTGTAACTTTCACGGCCTTTTTTAAACAGATCTGTTAATCTTAAAAAAAAAAACACCCTGTATATATATATATATATATATATATATATATATATATATATATATATATATATATATATATATATATATATATATATATATATATATATATATATATGGTGGTTCAAGTCACTGGGCTCGATCTAAAATTGACCGCAAGAATTGACGCCTGCACGTAGCCATCTAAACTTTTCGTCAAAGGTGTATTTCACAGGTCGGTTTTTTCATGTAAAATTACAAAATGTAGTTCTCTTTTAGTAAAAAATAGGGCCAAGAAACTTGCAGGGTCTACGGCAGGCGGCGACCCAGACGACCAAGTCCAGTAGCGGACTGTGTTTGGCGTTCGTATTGATAGATGGCGTCGGGAGCAGCCTCTGAAGGTGCAGCCGACCAGCGAAAGATAGCAGACGACACGCCGACGAAATCCGTTGGCAGCAAAAGCACCGCCGTTATACAGACGCGTTTTTTACTTTGCTTTTATTTTTTAGTTTTGCTTTTATTGTTTGCATTTGTTTTTTAACCGAAAATACATTTAAAAAAGATTATATTCATTTTAATAAACCACGGTGGTCGCGAACCGTCGCGATAAGGAGGTAGCGCCATCTATCAATACGAACGCCAAACACACCCCGCTACTGGACCCCTGTCGTCTGCGTTGCTGCCCGCCGTAGACCCTGGCAAGTTTTTTGGCCTTATTTTTTACCAAAAGAGAACTACGCTTTGTAATTTTACAAGAAACGCCGACCTGTGAAATACACCCTTGACGAAAAGTTTAGATTGCTACGTGCCGGCGTCATTTTTACGGTCCATTTTAGATCGAGCCTGGTGACTTGGACCACCCTATATATATATAATGTGACGACGAAGACGACGACGCTGCGGCAGTGGTGTGCACTACTATCACGCGCTAGGCCCACGCGCATGGCCCGGCCGCCATTAAATAATTCGGCCTCATTATGTGAACATCCTTGTCCTTTTCTGCCGGCCCCCGCATCTCTGAAAGATTTGGTGGAGGTGCGGGGCACCGATCATCCCGTTCACCCCTATCAACCTTGACGCCGTCGGTGGAAGCGCTCCGCCGCATTTGACTGATCTCCAGCCCACAGCCCTGCAACACAGCCCCCGCCTCAATGATGCCATGAAGACAGGACGACATGAACTGACAGACGTAAGCTAGGAACGATTAGGAGTGTAACGTGATGACTTGACAACGCGATTGTGAGACGATGATTGTGACGACTGAGAGTTACAAGAATTGACGATCCCCTGTCCCGTCCGCAGCCCAATCTTGTGACGGCATGACGGACGTTCCCCAGCCCGGACAGTGTCATCGCGGGGCTGTGACTGGTGCTTCGGTCGGTAATGCTGCTAGAGCGTCTTCCGGCCATGGAACTGCGACAGGTTCTCATATTTCGCGGCAGGCAGCAGTGCTTCGTCCTTCTGTCTTCATTTGTTTATCTTGTTTTTGCGTGCATGTTTCCCTTGCGTTTTCTTCATTCATCGGCCGGGTTGTTGGTGCCGTCGAAGCGTCTGGGGTTGTTGAGTGGAGACCGACCGTATGTTTCGGCGTCGATGCGGTGACGACAGTAGCGGATGATGTGACCGGGGTTATGGCAATAAAAGCGAACTGGACGGTGGTCTGACTTTCACCATACCTCTGTTCTTCGGGGTGGTTCATAGTGTCGGGGAGGTGCTGGTGTCATATTTTGAGGTGGCATCGGAGAAAATATCGGCGGCGCATGCTGCAGAGCACTGACGGTTGGAGGCGGAAGAGCTGCTGTGGCATACGTGCCAGGCACAAAAGGCGCCGGATGGAGTGCGCATCGAAGTTCCTCCTTGATTATTTCTTGAATGTTAGGTGCGGTCGTGTCGGCGGATTGCTTGAAAGTATCGGCAGATTGGTGTGAAGACGACAGAGATGACAAAAACTTACGGAGTTCTTCACGGATGATTCTGCGGATTAATGCCGGGAGGTCGATGGCAGAAGATGGATTGTAAACTTCTGGGAGACGCGCAAATGGATCCTTGGAGATTCGTCCACTTTGAAGGTCCTTGTAGATTTTGCACTCAGAGATAAGTTGTTGAACAGTTGGAGGAGACTTCGGGCAACCACAGAAAATAATTTTTGGGACAATCTCTTGGAGAGGTGGCGGATCTTGTCATTCTCAGGCATGTTCAAGTCGGCACGATTGCACAGGCGAAGAACATCCTCGATGTATGCTGTAGAGGATTCAGTAGCGGCTTGGTATCTTCGTGACAGTTTGTCACGGGCTTGTTGTCGGCGGCGCTCAGGTGTGCCAAAGACATCTTGCGAATGCGGCTTTAAACCCGTCCCATGAATTGAGCTCCTCTTCATGGTTGCCGAACCATTGAAGGGCGGTTCCCTTCAGGTAAAACACAACGTTGGCTAGTTTCAGTGTGTCGTCCCAACGGTTGTGCTCGCTGACTCGGTCGAAGTTTTTTAGCCAGTCGTGGACATCAGCGTCTTGCGTACCTGTGAAGTCTTGAGGATCCCGGTGGCGGTGCTTGGCCGGCAGGGTGACACGGGGCCGCTGGTCGTTAAGATTTGTGTTACCTGCTTCGTCGGGCATCGGGGTGCGTGTCGAGCGGCCGCTGCGGAGTTCCAGCGCAAGGCAAAATGGTACCCGGTGAAGAGAACTGGGATCGTTAAGCTACCTCCACCACGTGTGAGGGTGAAAATATAGGTGTATTGAATGAGAGGATGTATAAATACAATGCTGTGCCACCGTTATCAGTGTCCTTCGGGGAACAGACTGCGCGCGCCCAATGCACATGAGTGAGGCTTCTTCTTTGTCCTCCATTTCTTTCCCAACAATATATATATATATATATATATACGTGTGTGTGTGTGTGTGTGTAAATGTACAAAAGCGCATGTGACCCGCTGAATAACCCGCCCTAAAGAATACAAAGTATTTAGGGTGTTTGACGCGCGCAGATTTTAAGGGAGGGGTATTCAAACACATAATGAAGTGGTGAAAATAAAAGATACAAGTATTTAGGGTGTTTGACGCGCGCAGATTTTAAGGGAGGGGTATTCAAACACAATAATGAATTGGTGAAAATAAAAGCAAGTATCCTATAGCCGAAATAGGAAATTATATTTGTAAGCTCTCTTTTCGAAAAGAGAGCGATCCTGAGGTTCGACTAAAATACAACAAGCAGGTTGTGCATTTTCTTCACAAAACAGCATGTTCAAGAGGGGATTAGTAAAGTGCGTAATTAGAAGTACAGATAAAAGATTTGAGAATAAAGCAAACACTCACCAGAAATTTAATGGTGGATGGCTTCCTATTTCTCCTTATCAGCATAATGCAGATGGTGCTTCTTTGTTTGCCTCATAACAGTATTGCGGGGAATGCTAAGCGAAAGAAGCAAGCGTATTTATTCCACAGGTCCTAAAGCAGAAAGAGAGAAGATGCACAATAGAGCCGTATGCGCACAGATGATTAATTTATATTTGGGGAATCGCCACAAAATTGACAGCCAGACCTCTCGCCAGCAAAACGCTCTTTTCTTTCCTAAGTATCAGCCAGACTCGGGAATTAATCCGTTACAGGTAACGGATTACTTGTAATACGTTACTTGTTCAAGTAATTTTGTAATTGCCGCGTTACGTTTTTTCGGAAGTAATTTGTAATGTTATTTCGTGCACAAAATATTGGTAACAGAATACTTTAATTACTCGTTATTTTAAAAAAAAATGAGCATAATACAGCAAATAGAGCAATATGAGCAGAACATTCAGCAGCATAAAGAGAGCAATTTCAACGAAATAGAAAACACCAGGAAGAGAATAATAACCGAAAAGAAAACACGATTTCTTGTACGACCGATCACTAGAACCACTAGAAAAACGGGCAGGCATGTAGAAATATACGAAAGACAAAGATCAAGTAAGACAACGTAGAGTAGGCTCTCTCGTCGCCTTCCATAGTGTTTTTCTTCTTCTCCCGGGCAGGAGAAACCTCTCCGTATTTATTTGGTCTTGGGTTTTACACCCTTTCACCCTTTCCAACTTCTTCGAGGTCTCCTGGCCCCTGCGCAGACATCAAACTGGGGTCGGTACCCCCTCGATTTGCGGGCTTACAACTCGCGTAACAGACGATGTAGCCTGGCGCGAGGGTGTCAAATTCTCTTTGTCTTTGATGTGCGCTACTGTATTCTAGCACGCTCTTGAGGCATGGCTGAAAAGCGCCCGGCCCGAGACTAAGAGCATCGTCTTCGAGGGTACAGACGATGCTTCTTTAGGTTTACTTGTCTTGGCATGGTGGTCGAGTCCACTCCTCTACTTTACAGTCAGCTGTAAACATAAACAGGGGGTGAGGGAGGGGTTAGGCCATCTAGTGCTGACAGAGAGAGAGAGAGAGAACGCGTAAAAGTGGTGTGGCCTATAGTTTTGTGAGACCGATGGCCACCACTTTTCTCGCTTTCTATGCCCTCCCCTCCCCGGGCCTCCACGAACATTGGTAGGGAAAGTGAGAACCGATGGACGATCGATAACCCGTAACCGCCACTTCTTCTCTGACTGTTCGAGTTTTCGGTCATGGAGTGTCCGTCGTCTGAACTTAGAGTTTCAGTGCATACTTTGCTTGACAGAAAAACACACATTGTTATCAGCATGAACAACAAACTGTAATCTATGGAAACACATCAAAGTAAGCTGGGACACCTGCATTCTGCATTGGCCATACACTATAACGTTAGAACCTAGTTTTTCTCTTCTTGTAAATAACAGGTGAAACACCCAAGCCAAAAGGAAGCTTTCGTAGATCGCTTCTTTAGCTCCGAATCTCGCAGCGGAGGTAGATGCTGCTGCTGAGCATGCGCAACCGCTAGCTTTCTCTGCACAATTCCAGGGATCATTTCAGGAGACCTGTAAGCTAGCGGGATGGCGGGTGTGGTTGCAGCTTTCAGGTGCCTTGTCAGCTTACAGGTGAACGGAGTGCACCTACACACTTTTTATTAAATACAACATTTTATTTTTACAAGGACTACAAGGAAAAATGAAAATTAGTGTTGCAGAACATTTCTAAAAAATATCAAAATTGTTTATATCGTTTTCTGGATAAGTGTATAGAAAAAGTAACGTGAAAGTAATTTGTAACGTAACGAGTAAACTGATCTGTTACTTTTCAGCGAAAGTAATTTGTAACGGTAATCCGTTACATTTGAGGCTCGGTAATTTGTAATTGTAATTCATTACATGTTTCAAGTAACGAGCACAAGTGTGGTTTCAGCCTTGCTCTGCTTCAGGACTGTGTGAACTTCAAACAACGTATAAAATAATGTAGTGAAAATTATCTGTATAAAAAAACTGTCAATTACTTTTGCATTTAGAGATAAAAATGTAATTTCAAAGTGTTGGATGTTCATTTTAAAATGACTTGGAATTATAATTAATGTCTTTTTTGGTGAGTTAATTTGTAACGTAATGTAATTACTTTCTATCCATAATATTGAAAGTAATTTATTTATTTACCAAATTCAAGTAATTTTGCCACTTTTGTCTTCGGCACAGGATTGCCAGTACGCGCCGCCGGTGAGCTATGAAGTGGCAAATGTAGCGCTATCATTATTACCAATTCGATATATCTAGCTCTGTCTGGCTCATTCTCAATACTGCAGCTACTTTCGACTCCCGACGAAACAGATCTGTTTGCCACAAGGGGCGCCCTGATCGGCGCTTGAGCTAGGAATATGTCAGTTCAGTTCCTGTGCATATTGCAAGACACCAATAATGAAGCATACATTCATAGTTCTCAAATAAATGTTCACTATGTGCTTGAAATATAAAAAAAAAGTTCTGAAACACAATTATGAAGTTTTGAATGTGTAGCATTCACTGTGAAGAGTAGCGTAAGAAAATTATTTTATCATTATTTAACAACCGCTATTTCTTCGAATGCCCCTCGTCTTGATGTCCTGAGTGAAGTAGCTTGACCAATTTAACACAGTAACACTAAATACGGGTGAGTAAATTTCTCACCAATTCAGCTTACTGATCCACACCAGCAGCAAAATGATTTGTAAATAAATTAATAAATTCAAGAATCAATGCACAGGTGCTGGCGAGCTTTACAGAATAACGCGCAACAGTCACCTGGCTGTGTTGAGAGAGTTGTGTTTTTCCTTTGCTTCCTTGTTGTCCTTCTCCAGGAATCATTATCATCAAAATTGATAAAGCTGGTTGTGAGCCCGGGAAATAATAGGTCATAGTAAAGCCAGATGTACAATTCTTGGTCCTGTCTTGCTTTGCCGGCTTTGTGGCTACAGGTTTACGGCCTGCAACTATACACTTAATGAATATTTTAGCACTGTAGCTGTTAAGAGCAAGTTAATATAGAGGCATATTACCTTTTGCTGTGGTAAGCCACTTCGGGAAGATAGTGTGAGAATAGTAGTTGTATGACCTACTACCATCTTAGGCGAATCTAAGATAGCGCGCCGTCATGATGATTTTTATATAGCAGTGGTTTTCAAGTGGGGGTCCGCGTACCCTTTGCTGTACGCGAAGGCATTCTAGAGCTCCGCGAAGACCCTGCCTCATCAGTCAAGCCCGGCAATAAAAGTTGCCTCTTTTCAGGTCGAGAAGAACCGTTCCAATTTTTGGGTGAGTATTCTCGTGTGTATGTGAATGAGCGAAGTCTACTTCACACCAGCCCTTTGTTATGTCCATTTATTAAATCATAATAATAGTTAACCTATACCTTTCCCTTGTACTCACCACCAACGGGGTCCTCCATCATCGCCGATCTACAAGGGGTCCACAAAATAACAGTGGTTGAGAACGTTCACTGTCTTGAAGCGTTCAGGGGAATTTCCACAATCTCCGTTTGGTATACATAAATGAATTTCACTGATAAGCACAACAAATTAAATTCACTTCGGAATTTACATAGCTACATATAGTGTTTTGCAACCTAAATACAACACTTGCTTAATCCTGTTACCAAGTCTAAAAATGTTTAAACGTTGACGTTTTAAGCTGTACAGACAATTTAAAGATGCAAAGTATACCAGGGATTGTTTTTTCAAAACGTACTTCAAAGTGAAGTTGTCGAGATCAAGCTGGTTCACTCTGGATCAGCATTGAAAGCCGAGACTGTGATTGTGTTGCTTTCACCCTTAATGGCCCTGTGGACACAGCACAAGTTAACTGTGCCCAAGGGGACAATAGGAATCAAGCTTTATCTTGAGGAACAAACAACTACTGCTTGCGGTTTTAATATATTTATTACAGGTAAATAGGTGTCATCGGATACGTTAAGAATGTTACGTTACCTGTTCTATATTATCGTAACAAATTTTAAACGATAAATATTATTTAAAACAGGAATTCCCGATATCTAGTTACTAAGAGCTCGTGACAGCTGTAAAGATCGGTCACACGTCATATAGTGCTGATCTCAAGTTCGTCTTTAAATCGTCTGCTAGAACTTGGCAGTACACTTGCACCGAGCCTTCTTCTTGCGCAGTGTTTGCGGTGATGTCAGAAGGCAGGACTCTGACTTGCTCTGATTGGAAGGATAGTGGGTAAACATCAATGCTAGCTGTCTTCAGGTCTACCCACTATCCTTTCAATCTGAACCAATCAGACCTCGTCGTTCTGTTGTCACCTCAACCCCCGCGGAAAAAACAAGACGTGTATGGCTTCGCATTGTTTAAATCAATCAGAATTACATTGGAAATAATCATTAGATTTTAATCATAAAAAGCATAATCTCATTTAAATGAAATAATTTTATTTAAACTTCTAAATCTAGAAAAATAATTCTTAACCAATATATGTATTTTTCAACACGGAAGGTTCATAGATAAACTCGTACGATCACTGAAAACAATACGCAATAAAGATATAATCTATCTTTAAAACACTGCTTATTGACCAACCTTCTTTTTGTGTAATCCCCACCAAACGACGACGATGCCGTGAAGCTACACCTGGTGACCGTGGTGCTACTTTCTAGTCCTGGACGTCAATGCATAGGGGGTGGCAGCCGTCTACTTTGACTAGGCCACCACCTGGAGCCGCTGCCTTCAACGAAGCGAGCGAGCACACCATCAACCGCCAGGGCTTTACCATCCAGAACGTCCATTGAACAGCCTACCGAAGGTCACATTGGCTCGCTTGCTTACTGGCCTGAACCGCCGCCGAACCTCCAAGACTTGTGCGGCGGATCAGAAGTGCATGTCGTCCTTATCACCATCAAACCGCCAAGGCTTTCCCAGCCGCAACGCACGGTGAAGCCTCTGGACATCACCCTTTGCCAAGACACTTCTCACAGCTGGTAGAAGTGTCTTGGCAAACCCCAAACCTTCAAGCAATGGTGCTTGCAATGTTGAGAAGACCGCGTCATCCACGCTGTGTATATATCATCTCATAATCATCACTAGACGTGGCACCGCGGGCCTCCATGGTACGGGCTGTCGCCTTTCCACGGTGCCACGGCTCTCCTGAGCCAATAAAGATTACGATTACGATTACGATTACGATTACTGAAACAAACAGCCTGACTTCTTTAGCTAACAAGTTTTGTTTAACTTTTCTCGCGCCTTCTGACTTGATTGCTATATGACATTCAATCTCTATTTCTGTTGATTTTTTGGCCTGATTAGTTTTTTTTTTCAGTAGGATATTTGTAGAGGACGGACAACGTGGAAGATGGAAAGCGAGCTCAATGCTTCGATTTGCTTATAGCAGCACCTCTTTTGCTCGTGTTCATGCTAACATAAATCTTTGTCTTAGTTTTTTTATTCAAATACAAATTCATAAAATGACAGACAAACGGTAAAGAAAAAAGCAATTCGGGCTAGTTTTACGGGTATGGTTTGATTTAAATTATTGTAGTAAAACTGGGTTGATTTAAATAAAGATTTGAATCACATTGATCATATTTGACACCCTGGTCAGAATACGTCAGCGAATTAATGTTGCTACATATGAGGATTTGCTACATTTGAGTAGAAGCCGAAGCCAAGGATCAATAGACCAGTGGAATAAAGAGGCGGAAGGAGTGTCGCTCTGTGTGCTCCAACAGCTCACTTATCCGGAGTCTTGTAGAGAAAAAAGGAGTTGGTGCGGGCATGCCCCCCGAAAACTTGTAGAAAGTAAACAATCATCTTCTGGAAACAATCCTTTTGGAACAATGAACAAAACCCACGAAGTTATCAGAGGAAAAACAAAACAACATAACGTACGCTCCAATATATATATAGAAGGTTAGCAGAGGATACAAGAACGCAAAGCGAAGCGTTATAAAAAATTAAGATAAAACCCGGGAAAACTTTGAGCAGTTTGAGTTTGCTCGAAGCCAGAAGTGCGAAAAAGACAGTGTGCCTGGAATGTTTGGTGCTGCATTCCCTTCATGCGAGTGCCGAAAGTTGGGCGAACGATGCGCTGCCGCATAAATCACCAGAGACGCGATAGTGCGGCCTTCGTAGCAAGTAAATTGAATTGCCGATCGGTGAATATTTTTACCGGCTGGTTGGGGTGGCGGGAAAAACCGCCATCTTTTTTATTGACACCGTGCCACAAAACTCAGCGATAAACCTCATCTACATCGATGAGGGATAGCGCTAAAACTATAGGCAACAATTTATTACTCGGGACGGACATCAAACTATTATAAGCTTCGTAGAAGTTGATTATTACTAAGATGTGGTGACACGAAAATTAAGTTTGGCCGTTGTAATTGAGCTAAGAAAAGAAAAGTGACATCTGCCGTCGCAATCACTCACGCAATGGGATCTGCATGGCTATTGGATTAGCACATGTCAAATTTGTGTCATTAAGCCATCCGCCAACACAAAACGCCATTGATGAGTAACAGCGTAGTCATGTCTACTCCTATACTCTGTTGTGGCATATCTTGGCAAAAATCAAGGGCTACGGGCCCGGCTAGCAAACTGGATCTCAAGAGCATGGCACATGGAAACTTAGCGTTTTAGTGAGCTTAGAAAGCTTAGAGCTGTCACGTTCTTTTCATCGTCGCTCTTATATTATCATGGCGACGTTAGCTTTCGCTCTTTGCCAAATTACAATAAAGAGTACAATTCTGAGATTCTGCAACTTTTTGGTGATAGTATGTTTTCCCCCTTTTAAGTGTCTTCCTTTTACTTCCATATCTCAGGTTCAGTCGACGGAAGTATTACCCAGATCTCCGCGCACTCACTTGTTTTAATTCTGTCAAATAAGTGTGGCAAAAAAAATTTGTGCGTGTGAGATTTTCTATTTATATTAGCTTCTTTTAATTGTATTCAGTACCTCGAGATAGACTGCACAAGTCGTTTTCGGCTCCGTTGAGAGCTGTCGTCCAAACAACCGACGTCGCAGAAAATGTTTAGAGGTGGGTATACGAGATGCTCTGCGAGTGAATGCGTTCATATTCAAGAATACGTCTGGCTTATATGGAGCTCTTAAGGTGTGGTAAGTTGAAGTGAATATAGAAACCACAATTCCATAACGCAGTTGTAATTATGGACAAAGCATATCTAGTATAACGTATGTATTCATGACATTCGGGGAGTCGGGCACAGCGTGAAGAATTCCCATATTTGGCAGAACTCATTAGTTTCTCAGAATCTGGCATCCTCGTGCTTCACATTAATGACAAGACCACCATTCCAGACAATGTCGCTTCATACCTTTGGTCTGATGTTACTACTACCGTTTATGTTTTTGCGTTTTACGTCCGGGAAATATTCTTTTTTAAGTTTCATCATCACACGTGTAGATGCTCGACGAGTGCACAGTTTCTTATTCAAGAAGACGTCGGACTCACATCAGTTTCAGCAATAAAAAATAATAAAAAAAACCAAGCGCGTCTTCGGTGGTGTGCAATCACTTCAATGGTTAAACCAGACTACTATTACATTTACGTCATATACAAGTGCAGTGTTCTTCGGGCGCAGGTGGGATTTAGGAGTCCAAATATTACCTCAAAATTCACGGAAATTCCAATGTCGTTGCTTCATATACCCCTGCTAACGTCCGTCCCATTCGGCCCGTCGTTGTATTCAAGGAAACTAGAGAGCAAATTGTGCGAATTTAATATTTTAAATTGACACGTACAAAACGTTTAGTTTACATATACTATATAATAGCCTAAATGAGACTGCGCTCAAAGCCAGATAACAACTGCCTAAGCGTCAAATATCTCAGCGTTCTAGATCTCACTCAGCCTACCGGCAACACCGTTCAAAATAATTTAATCTTTATTTCTTATATATATATATATATATATATATATATATATATATATATATATATATATATATATATATATATATATATATATATATAATAATCAAGGGCTAAGGGGCCGGCTAGCAAACTGGATCTCAAGAGCATGGCACATGGAAACTTAGTGTTTCAGTGAGCATAGAAAGCTTAGAGCTGTTACGTTCTTTTCATCGTCGCTCTTATATTATCATGGCGACTGTAGCTTTCGCTGTTTGCCAAATTACAATGAAGAGTAGAATTCTGCGATTCTGCAACTTTTTTGGTAATAGTGTGTTTTCACCCTAGCCTTTTACTTCCGTATCTCAGGTTCAGTCGACGGAAGTATTGCCCAGATCTCCGCACGCTCACTTGTTTTATATATATATATATATATATATATATATATATATCGACCGCCCCGGCCAACGGGCCAGATGCGGCCCAAGGAGAGGTTCCGGCCAGCCTGAGGAAGGATCGGCCCGTTGCTACAAACGCAAAAATGAGCACACGTAAAAAACAAAATGATGGTACGACGCGCACGAAAATCACGAAGATCGGAAAAAATATTGAGAAAAGTGCATTAAAAGCAGGATCTCTCGACATAATATTGTACTATGCCCCGCAGTCTTATTCGTAGTTATCTGCTTCATGTCTGTGTTACTACGATGCAATTGATTAGCGTTCTTATGAATATACAAATAGGAACATTAATGAACAGAAGGTTTTGGGCTCGAACGAGCTGGGTGTAGTTCAATATAGTATTAAATACCCCGATACTGGGAAAACGAAAGGACAGACAAACATTGGTCTCAAAGACAGCTGAATTGATTTGACAGCAGTTGATGTTTATATAGCCTTCAAGAACCCATACAAACATAAAAGAAACGAAAAAGAAAAAAAAAATGCTATTTCCACAGAAACACAAAAGGAGAGTGACCACCGATAAGAAACGCAAAGAATTAACCATCTCTTCAAGAACTCTCCTTCTTTGTAAAAGCGCACACAAAAAAAAAAACGAATCAAAACTTTAACGCATAAAGATATGGGTGTCTCTCGTTTAACAAAACAATGCCTAAACTTGGTAGGATAACCCGAAGTGAGGGCCGAACTGATATTGAACAGCCAAAAAACAAAGAACGGTATGACGGAGGATGAAGCTTGAGACACAAGGCTATCAAATTCGGAGGAACCTTAGTTTTGCGTCTGAACTTAAGTGAAGGTTTGTTTACTGCATTTCGATGACGTACAAAAATTACAGACTACTTTCCTTGGCGTTTATGATCGTTAATTTCCGTCAGCATCACCGACGTTGATTGACACAAAGGCGCACGATTCTCACATTCCGTTCCTTGCTATAACACTTCAGAGTACGGATCCTTGTTCTTTTTACAGCATTGGTGCTCAGAGAGCCGATTTTTCATACATCTCTTCGTTTGTCCTATGTAATAACTTGAGCCGAACGCAAACGGAAACACGTAGATTACGCCCGACACGCAGCTAACCTCTATTTTTCTGTGTTTTCTTTTTTTTTTGGTACAATTAGTCGTGAGAGACACAAACGGGTCCACTCGACTCAATTTGAAATCTTTCCGCACACTATGCTCCCATCATACTTGTTAGCCACGGACTCAAGATTCTGCGAACTTCGATGGTAGAAGGGGAGTTCAACGCGTTTTGTAGGTTTTACAATATCCTCGCGCCTTTTGCTTGCTTGATGCGAGTAACAATAACTGTCTGAGCACTTAATCCTTAGCCGTTCCAAACCCGTTCATGAGGCGTTGAAGAGAAGAGTCACTCGAATGATAGCGGGACTTCTTGAGTACACAACTGAGAAGAATCGGAACGATGCCGGCCTTAACATTTTATGCAGGGAAGTTATTAAACGGCAACAGCAGTTTTGATGTTGGGTTTCCGTATTACCAGCACAAACGGGAAGGGTCGTTCAGATAGATATCCAAAAATTGTAGGCAACCATTGTTCGAACTTTCTATAGAGAACGTCAACTCTGGAGCACTGTCGTATACAGCCTTTTCTAGTAATGCTGCCGCCGTGGAATTAGTACTGCAAACCAGGAGGTTGTCTACAAAGTGCCTCGGCACAATCTCGCATTGGGAGCAGTTGCGAACGAGAATATGCAGCTGAAGATCCCAATAACTTAGAGAAAACTCCGACAGGAGCTGGGGCCCCTGCCGTTTGATGCAAACTCCCTGTTTCTGAATGCAATACTGTTCCCCTTATCGAGCGACGGTTGCCAGTAAATAAAACACTACTATCTTGAAAAATCAGCGATGACGATTATAGTCAGAGACTGAAAGCGAAAACGATTATCCTCCAAAACATATCTAAAACGAGCGAGTAATATCTTAGTTTCTAATGAGTAGTAAAGGTATTTGATGTCCATCGAGAATGCGGTGCATCGCTTCGCATGGAAGTTCCGTAACTCTGTAACTAAGTCATCATAATAACGCAGGTATCAGGAACTGCCAACTTTCAAAATTATAAAAGGACTCTGAACAATGATGAAACCCGATTCTTCATGCAACGTACCGTTCTCGTTCAGTTCACCAGGACTCTGATTGGAAGATCTACGTTATGAGCTTTTAAATAAAAGTGATTCCCGACGTGTCTATTGAGATACTGTTCAACCTGGAGACCAACGACGAAAATTCACCATGTTTGAGGATGCCGAAGACTTCCTTTTTGATTTGTTTTTGGTCACCTTCGAACTGCTTGAACAGAACCTCAACGGCTAAGTTGGACTTTTCACGGAACTTAACCATGGGCGGCACAGCGAATTTTTTGCACTTGTCAGTTTCAAAAAGCATCACTTTTTTAGGGCTGGTTGTCGACTAAACTTTAACCCGACCAAACGCCACCTTTTAATCGACTAATTAATCGATGAATCGGCCTCGTTCACTTCAATGCATATTATAAAAAAAAGTTTTTTTTTTTGTAAATATGTGACAAACGGCGCATTATACATTTAAAATCTAGAATCAAGCTCTATGTGTAGTTGAAAACAGTTCAAAGACACTCATGCTCACAAAATATTACTTAAGCTGCATGAGGCAAAGAGGCTCGTTGATATTCTCCGGCAAGGGCGACCTCCCTTGTTTGTTCACAATAATCTCTGCTGTGCTAAACGGACAGTCGAACGGAGTTTACGTGGGTGAGACAAGTTGAAACGTTCTGCAATTGTCTCAAGGTAAAAACCTCGCCCCTAGAGTTTACTTTAGGGCAAACACCTACAATTTTCCTTTCATAGAGGTGTCTACGTCAACGTCTGCGTGGCGAAAACGTTGAATTTTTATCTCTTAAGGTTCGTCAAACATTTACCGATTAAAGGGTTAAAACATTAATCGCGATTAAACCATTATGAGATTAATCGGTAGGTTAATCTGTCAACTGCCCTGCCCTACTTGTTTGTTTCTTAGAGCGCAGGTTTTAGCCGCCCGTTTTTGGGTTTCGCAGCGGTGGAGCCGGCGTCGTCGTCGGCGTAACCGCGCTAAATTCAGCGTGCAACCGGCAACCCATAGAGACAACCGGCACTTTGTCGGCTTGTGGGTGAGGCCGCGCTCCTGATGGCCTGGAGAAGCGCTTTTAGGCGCTGCAGATGCTCATCGAAGGTGTTTGAAGAAACGTTGTCGGGGTAGACCAGGCATGTCTGTCATTGTAGTCCCGCCAGCACAGTGTCGATGACTGGCTGGAACGTTGCTGGTGCCTCATAGAGTCTGCATGGCATCACTTTGAACTCGTAGAGTCAGTCTTGAGCGATGAAGGCCGTCTTCTCTTTGTCCCGCTCGTCTAACTCCCTTTGCCAGTATCCACTCTTCAGGTCTACAGACGAAAAATAACGAGCGTGGCGGCGTAGATCAAGCACGATTGTCGATACGAGGGAGCGGATAGACGTCTTTCTGCGTATTCTTGTTTAGTCACCTGTAGTCTACGCAAAAGCGCAGGGTCCCGTCTTTTTTCTTGACCAGCACTAACGGTGTCGCCCATGGGCTCTCGAAGCCTAGATGACGTTGTCGTTGAGCATTTCTTGTACCTGCTCCTGGATGGCTTCCCTCTTTTTAAAGTAAACTCGGTATGACGATTGACGAACAGGTTGAGCATCATCGGTGATTTTCCGGTGCTTTGCGATTGTCGACTGGTGAACCCCCGATGGCGCGGCGAAGCAGTCCTAGAATTCGTCGACTAGCTCGAAGAGATCTTGTGACTGCTTAAATTACAGATTCGGGTTAATGTCGAGCTTCAGTGGTGCAGCTTTTTGAGGCCGGGTACGCAAGGTGAAGCACCTCGCACATAACCGATGAACATCTACCGCAAGTTCATCGGTTACATTGCAGAATTCTTGGACGAGAGCAATAGTCGTGAACGTCCCTACTGAAACAAAAACAGTGTAACTTTTCGCTATCTGGATTATGGAACTGGAAATATAGCTGGATTCTTACTGGATTGAAGGTTTTCTGATATTATTTCTTTTCTCCAAACTGGATTTCAGGTTTCCAGAAACATTTCCAGTTAAATTTCTACCTCCGTAATTCATATTTTGAAAAGTTATACTTGTTTTTTCAGTAGGGTTGGTTAGGGCTGTGGCTGCTTCGAAAGTTCGTAACGAGAAACTTTGTGCGGCCGTCTTGAAGCTTCATGACACTCATGGCAATGCCGATGCCTTTAACTAAAGGAAGGATATGCTGTGTTCTAGTAGCGCTTCTTCGCAAGTGGCCTCGTTGATCGCGGGGTGTACAAGGATACTTGACCGAGGCGGAAGGCTCTCATGATCGGCATGGATTCAGGACCGCGGATGACAATGATCTCCGATCTTCAGGATGCGAAACAGGTTTTCGGAGCGTTAGCTTATTTTCACCGAGGTCGATGACAGTGGTGTATTCACACGAGAAGTCCATTCCGAGAATTCTTTGATCAGTTCTACAGCACAATGAATTTCACTGGACAGGTTTCGCCGTGTATCTCCACGCGTGCTGCGCACCTTCCTATCGGCGTTATTAGGTGACTTCCGGAGGTTTTTATTGGTGCGCCGTCCCAACGAGTCATCACTTTCCGAAGTTGACGAGCGAGGTTCCCACTCAAAACGGTAAAATCTGCACAGGTGTCAATGAGCGCTGTCGCGTCGAGGCCGCCGAATTATAACGTTGAGGTCGTTTGACACCATGGCGGATGCGCTGTTTTGTTGCGTGTCGTCGTTAGAGTGAGTTCTCTAGGGCGTTCCTGGAGGCTCTTTGCTTCGTACGCCTTCGGAAACGCCACTTCCAGGCGTTGCCGCACTCAGTTTTCCCGACGAGACAGAGGGAACAGGCTGTCCTGGCTAGAACGTCGAAGGGGTGAAGCAGGACGTCGGGGGATGGAGTGCGGGATCTTCACCGATACTCTTCATGTTAACGTGGATGCTCGCCGTACCTTGGACGGCGGTCGTTCGACATGAACCCGCGAAGTCCAAACTGGCGGCAGGAACAGCGCCGGTAGATGTGGACTTCCTCTCCGCAATGGTAGCAAAGGGGATGCCGGTCTGCAGTCTTCCCAACGTCGATCTCCCTCATGCCACGTTGCTGTGGGCGTGGAGCATACTGGGGTGACAGTGCCTCACGTCGGGGACCTGGCTGGTATTGTCGTGCGAAGGGAGGTGCTTTCTTGGCGGTGGCGGCGTAGGCCGTGGTCGGCTGTTCGGGAGCCACTGCGACGGATACCTCTGGAAAGAGGTATCCGTGCGAGCAGCCTCCGCGATTGAAACAGCGGCCGGTCGTTCTGGAGAAGGGAGCAACCGTTTCAGGTCTTCTCGAACAACAACCAAAAAGACCTCCCGAAAGTTCTGGATGCTAAGTTCGCCTAGGTCAGGGCAGGAAGATGGAAGTAATGAGGTGGCAGCTACGCCGGCGAGTCTGTGCTAATGACCCTCCCTAGCGGAAAGCGCTCGTCCAATGTTTGATGTCGCAGCAACAAATTCCTTCATGGTCGTCGCTGTTTGCTAACGAGGCGGCCAAAAATTTTGCTCATCACGCCTTTCATCAGTACCCGCTGATTTTTCTTTTCGGTGGCCCCAGGGTTGGCAGGAGCGCACAGGAGCAACACATCTTCAGTGAAGCTCGTCACGCTCTTGTTGAGACCTCGGCACCTTTTTTGAAGGATGTCTTCGGCTCGTTGTTGTCGGTGTTGGTTTGTGAAGGTCTGCTTCAGCTCCTCCACGCAGGTCTTCCACGCGGTAAAGGACGCCTTCTGGATTTCAAACCAGCGCGTTGCCGTTCCCTCCAGGGAGAAGTAAATGCTTTGAAGACGCTGTTCTGCCGCCTATGCGTTGTAGTAGCGGGCCTTACGTTCGTAGTGCTGAAGCCAGTCCTTTACATCTTCGCAGACGTCACTGTGGAATGATGTTGGCGTGCCAGAGTCGACGGGCAGATAGACAACAGGTGAACGCCAGCTTGTTTACTTCTTGTCTAGCAGAAGACAAAATTCAGGATCCGCTCCCTGGATGCGGCGGCTGGACCGAGTTTCGGGTTCCTCGAACAATCGTCTTCTCGCCGGGCTTGGGGTGGGCTTGGCTGACGGGTCCTCCGTGGTATACGAGGCCGTACATAAAATCCATTACCCAGCACATCCACCGGAATGTCACTGATGACACACGACAAGGCAGAAGTGAAATAAAGAAACTAAAGGTTTAGTGGGGCAAAGTTGTGCCAAACAAAAGAAGATAAAATAACTGGGCGTCGCGGGCGTCGATGTCGGCGTAGCAGCAGGATCCGGCACTTGTGAAAGACTGACTCCGGCTCATCACGCGGAGTCCCTTATGTACATCTGTGGGCTTCTGGAACAAACGGCGTAGAAGGTTCGGTGCGTAGAACATTCGGAGCCCGGAAAAGCAACAGGGTACTCGAATTTACCAGAACGCGACATTCACCAAAATAACAAAAAGGCGCTTCCGCTCAAAAGCATCGAAGCTCGGCCTTTTGCGTAGGAGCCAAGAAGGACAACCATTCGGCCATGGTCGCGCTTGGTCGGGGACGCGCGTGTCGATATATATATATATATATATATATATATATATATATATATATGAATGTGTATATAACATTTAGGTTCTACGTGGACTACCGTCACGTGAACGCGGTGACGAAGAAAGACGTCGACGACACGTTAGACCGGCTGCGCCACTCTCGATACTTCTCATCGATGGACCTGAAGAGCGGCTACTGGCACTCTTCAGGTTCGAAAGAATTCGAAAATACTTCAAGTATTCAAAGATGTTCTTTTTTTTATTTCATGTCTTTATTTTTTTCATGTCTTTATTTATTTATTTTTATTTTTTATGTCTATTGTTTTTTTTTTTCAATGCGAACCATACCTACTAAGAAACGCTGCTATGATAGTATTTGCAAGGTATTGGCTACAGTCGGGATGTTTCAAGGAAATATCGATCAAAGTTAAATAATGGCAAACAGCAAAACCTCATGTCTCCCGTGCGAAACGGCGCCGTGTTGTTTGAAGACCGGTGGCGTCACTGCGTTTCCATAGAAGCTAAGCCTTTTTCTTTCTTTACTTTTTTTCTCACGTAAGTTCGCTCTTTGCAAATTTTACAAAAAAAAAATGCACCCTCTGTGGGCAACGCTGCACAAAGTCGTAGCGCGATAGGTTAAGAAACCGAATTTTCCGGTCGATTTAAAGAGCCAGGCGTCTCCTTGTATCACCCTGTAGATAACTCAGGGAAGGTTCACCCAATTATCAGCGGTGTAAATCTATAAGAATGAATTTGCACTGCAGATTTAAAAAAAAAAGCCATGAAAGCTACACTTATGCGGTTCGTGCGAGTGAGTTATACGACCAGGGGGACATTATGTGGGTGGCTAATCTTTGCGATAAGTCGGCTAATTAATTCAAATTTACTAATTAACTTTTCAATTAGTGAAAATAACATAAGGGACTACCAACGACATCCAGGCGTCGCTGCATCCACCCTGTTTAGTGGCGAAACCTCCCTGTAAACCCGGACATCCGCGAAATTATCTGGGGCGTCGTCCGGGAGGAAATCTGCAAGTTACTGCCACCCTCGAATCGTCCAGCGGCAATCTTCATCGCCGAGGTTGTGCGCAAGGAACTCAAACGGGCAGTCCAACCTGAAAATCCCATCGACGTGACGACGCCAGAAGAACCGACGTTGAGCTACGCCGTCGTGGCCCGAAGACCGCCGCAAGTTCCCCTCCAGGCCCCGGCGCCACCCCGAAGAGACGCCCAAATGTCGCGGTATCCTCAGCGTCGGGAGGAACAAGCCCAGTACGTCCGTTCGGCGCGACCCTCGCCGAGGAAGACTGACGTGTGGCGAATGGCCGACCGACGCCCGCTGTGCTATCACTGCGGGGAAGCCGACCACATCTACAGCGGCTGCCCTTCCGTCGACTTGGGCTGCGCGGTTTCCACCTGAATGACCCAGGCCCGAGGTGCAGCGAACACCCTCGCGACGACGAGGTGTACCTCCGACGCTCGCCCTCCTCCCCAGTGCCGTCTCTCCGCCGTGAATCACGCTCACCATCGCCACGACGCTCAGCGTCTCCAGCCCCACGACCCCGCCGAGAGAGGTTGTCTCCCCTGCGTCGCCGGAAAAACTAAGTGCGGCAACACCTGGAGGTGGCGTTGCCGAAGAAGACCGATTTAAACAGCCTCAAAAAACGGCGGAGCGCTCCCACTCTTCAAACGCCACGTATCGCAACGACGGTTCTGCAACGGTGCCCAACAACCTAAACGTTGTTATCGACGGCCACGCTGCATCAACACTCGTCGACACCGGAACAGGCTGCTCTGTCTTGAGTGGGAGGCTCTCTCGCCGCCTTCGAAAAGGGACGAAGCCGTGGGATGGGCCGCAGACACGCACCGATGGAGGACTCCTCATCAGGCCTATCGGAAGGTGCACTGCTCGCGTCGAAATTCACGGCGAGACGTGTAATGTAAAATTCGTCGTTGTAAAAGACTGTGCGAGGGACGTTATTCTCGGAATGGACTTCTTGTGCGAATACGGTGCCGTCATCGACCTGGAAGCGAACAGATTGACGCTACAAAATCCTGCCCTACCGCCGGAGGAACCAAGAGCGACGTCACCCGCGGTCCGAGTTCTCGCCGATCATGTAAACCTTCCGCCACGATCGTCTGTTTTTGTACCCGTCGGGACCGATGAAGCATCCTGTGTCGAAGCTCTGCTTGAGGGCAGCGTCCAGTTGCTTCTAGGAAGAGGAATCGGTGTCGCAAGAGGGTAACGAATCTTCAGGACGGGCGTGCCTCGGTCCTCGTTACAAACTTTCGGCAATATCCGCAACACCTTACGAATGGTACCACCTTGAGCCACATCGAAGAACTCAAGGACTCCGCCGAAATCGCCGCGATAACTGAAGACTCCCCTCCACCTGAGCAAGACACTACGTCGCCAGCGAAGCTCGACATCGACCCTAAGCTTCCGGGCCTGAAACAACGGCAGCTGATTGAACTCCTCGCCGAATACACCAACGGCTTTGCGACATCGTCGAAGGTACGCCAAACCGCCGTTGCGAAGCACCGCATCATTACCAAGGACGACGCGCGCCCTGTGCACCGATCGCCGTACAGAGTCTCAGTAAAAGAAAGGGAGGTAATCCAGGAAAACGTTCAAGAGATGCTGAACGACGACATAATCCAATCTTCGAGCAGTCCATGGGTCTCTCCAGTCGTACCGGTTAGGAGGAACGACGGAACACTTAGGTTCAGCGTGGACTACCGTCAGCTGAACGCGGTGACGAAGAGAGACGTCTATCCACTCCCCCGCATCGACGACACGTTAGACCGGCTGCGCCACTCTCGATACTTCTCATAGATGGACCTGAAGAGCGGCTACTGTCACTTTTCAGGTCCGAAAGAATCCGAAAATACTTAAAGTATTCAAAGAAGTTTTTTTTTTATTTCACTGTCTATTGTTGTTTTGAATGCGAACCAGACGTAATAAGCAACGCTGGTATGATAGTATTTGCGAGGTATTGGCTACAGTGGGGATGTTTAAAAAAATATCGATCAAAGTTATATAATGGCAGACAGAAAAAACCTCATGGATATAAATAACTCAGGGTTCACCCAATTATCAGCGCTGTAAATTTATAAAAATGGAAAATTGATTGAACTTTCTGTAGATCCGTAAGGTTGCTAATCGCATTTAATTGTGTGTCTTTCCTGACTCATAAGTAAGCAATTTAGAAGAAGAGGTTTGTTTATGTTGCTGCAATTATTAAGAAGTAAAAGTTATATTTGGAGAAATTATTGGTGCATTGTTCAAGACAAAAATATTGACTTTCTTTTTAAATTTTGTATGCTGAAGTCTAATTTGTAATAGACGTAACATTTTTTTACGCAAAAAACTACACGAAAAATAAACAATTGGCAATGTGTATAAGATTAGAAAATGATAGTTCTGAAAAGTAAAATGAGTTCATAAAACAATATTGTTATGTCGATACAATTGTTTGAAAGCGGTTCAGCTTTCTAGAAAAACGAAAAGACAATATTAATATCTGAAAGTGCTCTAGAATATTCTACTTTTACTTCCCTGTGTACTTTCACCCTTAGAACAGAAAGAAAGTAAGCTATCTTGTCTATACGGAATATAAACAAAACTGAAATAGATAATTTTCCCGAATATGAAATTAATGGCATTTCCTCAAATTAACCAGGAGCGCCAAAACAGAATGGTGGGAGGAATGCTAACTTAAAGAAAAGAAAAACTAAGAACGTGGATTAAAACGTGATAAGTGCAAGTATAAGAAGGATACAAAGGTGTATGTTAAGGTTCTGAGTGACGGGAACTAAACTTCGTTATGGTTAATGATTAAATTACACACTGGAAATTAATCCCATTGAAAGAAGAAGAAGCCATTTTACCAGGAAAAGACAAACATCACTTTATTAAAAAGAACACAAAGGAACAGTAAAACAGATATACAGGAAATGATCTAGAGGAGATACGTCGTACCGCGCTAATTACTAAATTGTCCCTTAATACAAAACTATCTCTCGCGGAATCACTATCGTTCCAATACACCGTTAGGAAAAGCACCCGAAGCGCAGTTCATTAAAGATTTCACCGGTTCGTGGCGATGCGGCCGGCGGCGTGGAAGTCCTGGGTCAATGGAGTGTCGTGGGCTTAGTAACCTCTGGAAAGATGCTTCGGCTTCAGCGTTCCAGGACCAGCGTCTTCTTGAAGGGACGACGTGGTGACCGTGGAGAGGTTATGACCGCAGCCGCCGTCGGAGATGGCTGTCGGGTAACTGCAGGAGGACTTGTGGAGGTCTAGGGCGAACCTCGGGTCTGGATGCCCGACGGATTCACCTCAGCGCCCGAATCCTTCTGGTAACCGATGTCGTACTTTAACCGCCGTAATCACCGGTTCTCCGAACGTCGCTCTGCCAATCAACACTGGCCGTCGTCCTCCCTCGCTCCTCTTCTTATTCTATATCCCTCTGCCCGGGCCACGGGGCTCGCGTTGCACGGATTCCTGCGCGTCAATTCAAAAATACCAGATGGTGTCTTTGGCGAACATCACAGTGTATAAAGCTCAACAGTGTCCACGGTGGTAATGGCACTCGCCCAAAACTGCGCGAATACTTTTTTGATGTTTGAATGATCCTTGTTGTTTTAGTTAAAATAGTTTAGCATTGATTACTCTCACGTTGATGTTGTCAACATGTTTTATTGCTAAAAATATAATCAAAGTAATTTTCACTGCTTCCGTCTTCATGCTTAGATAACCAATGCATATCAAAGCCCGAATTTATGGTTGCAGTGAGTT
Organism: Ixodes persulcatus; assembly: GCA_013358835.2. NCBI lineage: Eukaryota > Metazoa > Arthropoda > Arachnida > Ixodida > Ixodidae > Ixodes > Ixodes persulcatus. Next base: position 55,425 of record JABSTQ010004209.1, read on the forward strand.
CACGAGCAATGGGCACTGAAATTTGTCGTCGACAGCTGCTCTAGAGTGAAAATTCGCATTCTCTCCCTTGGCAGGCTCGCCTGCGTGCCATTTTATCTATCTGCGACATTCGAGAATATCACCTGGGCGTAAGTCAGAACATTGACATAGATTTCGGTTAAGATATTTTGGAGCAATTTCAGTTGTGCGGTTGAACAATTGCACAGGTAAAAAAAAATTCTTGTGTACATCAGTGTAGAATGTAGACTTTTTTTTGTAAATTGCGGTACTAATTCTACCACTGCTCTTCTAGAAGGTAAACCACAGGTGTTTGTAGAGAGCATTACTGGTGTGGTAAAGTTTTGGTTGTGCTTTGAGTAAAAATAGAAGGGCTGGAAATTGCTGCTAGATCTTACAATTCAGTCGGTAGGTGTAGTAATTTGTATAAGAAAAGCACTCAAAATAAGTAGAAGAGGCGCAGAGCCCACGGGGGCCTGCGGAAATAAGGACGATCTTACATGCCGACGAGGCGGTGGTCGGCGGGGCCGGGGACAGGAACAAGCCCCGGAAAGAAGACACGCCCGACACACGTGACATTCCGAGCCGCACTGATTTACTCAACGGTCAACAGCGTGGGGCTGCACAACCTGGGGGCGGCCACCCTGAGAGCACAGTGCCAGTGGGGGTTGGTGGCGCCATCTATGTAATGTGAAACTTTAACAACAAAAAAAAAACTTAAATACTACAGTAGGCGCGTTGGATCACTCTATTAATCTAATAATGCTTGCATAATTCGGGCTGAAAGCTTACTAAACCGAATTGTTCCTCAAAAGGCAGCTGCAAAAGTTGAAATGCAGTCGTAGGACAATATTTTGTGACTCTTCGGCCTCAAACCAGGCCTCTCTATTTGTTTTCGGGAAGTGAAAGGAACTATTTATAGGGCTCTACATCACCTCATCCCAAGTCAGTTCATCCCAGGACAGTTCATCCCAGCCACATCATACCAGCATCATTTCATCCCAGGATGTTTCACCCCAAGGCAGTTTATCCCATGGACAATCCATACCACGACATTTGATGCAAGAAATGTCCATACGGTTCAGCCGATTCAAGGGCCACTCACTACATCCCAGGTCATTTCGTCCCAGGGGCCCTAATCTAGACAGTTGGCAAGAAAGTCGGCGAGAAATCTGGCGGCTGTGATTGGACAACGCCGCACTTGACCTTGGCGCCGGCCAATCAGAGCCGCCGGATTTCTCGCCGACGTTTTCGCCAAGTGTCCAGATTAGGGCCCCAGGACTATTCATCCCCTACACTTTATCCCAGAAACGTTCTATCCCGAGACGTCTCATCCCAAGACGCTTTGTACCAAGGATATTCCATACCTGAATATTTTATACCACATAGTCTTCTGCCTAGATGAAGTTATAAAATCGTTTTTTTACGCGCGGAGCTGGCATATGCACTTCGTCTTTCTTATATTGTCACCCGTGCCACATAAGACCGTCCTGCACTTGGAATCAAGCTTCCATCAGTCGAACAGTCCAGCCGGCCCGACTCATTGCCATCAAGTTTGTTTATAGAACATGGCTACCTTTGTGGCTTCTTGTCGAGGGTCACCGAAGCTCTGCTTCAACGGTTACATGTTCACCAAGCACATGACTAACGACGAGAAGGCGGCATGGAGATGCGAGAAATTCCATGAGGGTTGCCGGCGACGAGCTGTTTCTGCAGGTGAAACGACCACTGTTACACAAGGCTACACTTGACGTCTACCGAGTCGAGAAAATGTCGGTGCGGTGAGTTTACCTAGATGAGATCACAACCGCAGCCAATCGTTGCGACGACACCTCTAGGAACGTCGTGGCCGCCTGCCTACAAGGGGCAAGACCGGCGACTATCACGATGCTCCCCAAGCTGTCATCACTGGAAAGGAAAGTGGACAGAGTTCGACGCGAAGCCCATAGCGCAGTTAAAGTTTCCCACCAAATCGAAGACATAATTGTACCACAATACCTGCGTATGGCAAGAACAGCGTCATCTGAAGAATTTCTCCGAAGGGGACACAGGCTGTATTGACTCGGAAAGAATAATAATTATCGCCTGTAACACGGACCTGTGCCGCTTAAACACCTGCGAACCCTGGTTGGTTGACGTCATATTTAAAGTAGCAGCAGAGATGTTTTACAAGCTTTGCATTGTTCATGGCCTCTACAAAGGCAGGGTGCTTCCCCTTGATTACTGCCTCTTGTCAAACAACAGCGAAGGGACGTATTAAAAGGGCAACACGTATGCTACTTGAGGCTATTGACGATGCCACTTCAAGGCCACGGCAGGTGCACACAGTAGTGATGGACTTCGAAAAGGCTGAAGAGAATGCTCTTCGGGAATGTATTACTTGACGTCGAGGTGCATGGATGCTTATTTCGTTTCGCGCAATGCATCTGGCGCCTGAATTCAAGAGCTCGGCATGCACATGCGATTCATTGATTACTCCAGCTACCACCTCAACCTAAAACAATTCATCGCACTGTGCTTCTGCGGTGTTTTCTTCGTCTGCGACAGATATCGAATGCTCGCAAGACAGCTGCTAGACTTGCTTGGACGTACGGAACAGCAGCAAGACTTCCTAGACTACTTTGAGAATACCTGGGGCGGTCAACCCTCAAGGGCCTAAGGTTTCAAATACCCATGTGAAATTGTAAGCGCGTGACAGAGGTCAGCCTTCCCAGAACCAACAATAGTGTTGAAAGCTGGCACCGGGCATTTCAAAATTCCTATCGGTGCATCCTATCCTACAGTATGCAAGTTGTTGGATGGGCTTATCTCCGAAAAGGTTTCTGTGAACGCGATTGTCGTCCAGCTGGACGTGGGTCTTGAGCCACCGCTATACCCGAAGAAGGAGATGCGAGCAATCCAACAAGCGTCTATGCCGGATCCTGGATGACTATAACAACAGAGACGCAGACAGCTTTCTAAATGCGTGGTTCTGCCATCTACTCAGCGATTCTTGAGTGTATTAGCCAGAATTGTGTGCTCTGAAAACTGTATTAGCCCGAATTGTGTGCTCTGAAGAGCGTATTAGCCCGAATTTCGGCCTCTGAAGGTGTTTTAAGGTTTTGTTCTTATGGGTGGGTTATTGTAAAATAAACGTTTTAAATATTTATACTTCTGGTGAAAACGTTAACCGCGTATTCATTTCATCCTTTCATCTGTATCGAATCCCCACAGCGAAAAAGAAGAGGATACTAGAACGAGCGCTGTTACGGACCCGAGCTCGGCTGTACCTGCACTGGCCGTTTTAAATTTCGTCTCCTGTATCCAGTGGTTATTTTAACTTCAAGCCTGACGACACCCACATTGGCGACCAGTGGAGTTGCCTGGATGGAAACATGTAGCTCGGTGGCGATGGTTAACTGAGAATTTGTCTATGCGAGCTGGGAGACTGAAGACGCTCCATAAATTGCAAGGTTAGCCTTTCCACTTCCGATTGAAGTCGACGCAACTGGGCACCGTGAGTTGTAAGCACTGCTGTGGCCACAGTTGCTGTTTCAAGCATTGATGATGCATTCTCCAGAATCTTTTATCCATGTTCGGTTATCGCTTACAAACGTACACCAATTAAGCTGGTTAAAATCATGCGAACGCTTGACCGAAAGCGCTGCAGAATCAACTCTCGAAGAATCGTGTAATCTATATTTGCATCCCCGATCAATTTTCTCACGCGTTAAAAAAGCTCGCACGGCTTGTGGTGTCCAAGTTCTTCTTCGGCGAGCAGTTGTCAAATACGGCACTGTTCTCTTGTCGTCATACGCTTGATGAGCTCAGGTTTTTTCTTGTCACGCGGCGGGTCAATGCGCGGAGTTATGATAGTGTATCTAACATCGGCAGCTTCAGGGGTCTGAGGGCACTGAGAGGATGACGATACTTCGCTTCTTGTGGCGATATGCCTCGTGTAGCAAAAAAGGGACTCGACATGTGCAAACCACAAGGCAGGATCGGCTCGCCAAAAAGCTAGAATTTTGAGAGGAAAGGTTCTAAGCTTTGTAGTCGGCTCAACGTCGGCTTGCGTGTGGCTTGACGACTTACGTGAGTAGGGTGGATCGCGTTCAGGTCCCCAATGGGGAGTCGTCAGTCTTGCAGTTAAAATACCCGTTATTTTACGGAGACCTGCACTTACACTGACCAGAGCAGGTATGGCCGAGCTCGGGTTCGTGATCGCGCGCTCTCCAGCATATCTTCTTCGCTGTAGGGATCAGTTATTGGTCTCGCGACTTAGATTAAAATTAGGGGAAGCGTGCTCTTTTTATCCATGGTTCGCACCGAGGGACGCGACGATTTCATCTGTCCACAATGCGGGTGGAGGAAAAGCATCCTACAATAACGGCACAGAGCACGAACTCTCAGCACTTGATTCCAGTAAGTGAGCGGTGCATTGACTACTCCCACGGCTTCGGACTCTCGTGCGCAGCATTTGTTTTGCTCCAACTATGTGTAAAACAAAGTGTAGTTCTGCTTTTTACCACATGAACCGTGCAGACCAAATCTCATGCTGAATACTTGTATAACATTGACACTATACGCATAGTCCGCATTTAGTTAAAAAGAACGAAAACTATATGATTACATTCTACTTTATTATTCACAATGTTTATTGGCTCTGCGAGGCGTTGATTGAATTTTTTTATTTTTGTGCAATGAAGGTTTAATTTCCGGAGCCAACCATATTATTTCTCAATTCACACATAGACTTGTAGCCTGGCGCAAACCTTGAGCCAATATAACACTGCTTATACATTATACAAAAGAAAGACCGCACAGATATTCGAAAGCGAGTCGCCGTGAGATCCGTGCATGGAATGCCGCATGGGGATAAGTTGAAGGCGAAAACTTGGCACGCGGCATTGGAACCACGGATATTGCGGTGATTTGTGTTTGCAGACTGTCTTTTTTATGATGTAGGATGAGCATGTGACCACGGCTTTACGCTGTGGTAGGCGGTAACTCGAAGGCGGAATGCCCTCCAGAGCTGAGGGATATTTGGCGCGTAACCCTTTCTTTGTAAAATCTTGCCATTGTTACGCAGTCAATAAAACGGAAAACAAGAAGGCCACTGCATTGGACACATTGAAAGGTACGTATCGACAGATCATATTCCCCGGGACCGCTACCGTTCTCATTAAAACTGAACGAGGTACGTCTGAACAAATGCTGACTAGGCAACCTGCTCACTTTTGGAAGTACTTAAACACGGATATTTTAGGCTTTGGAGATCTTTGTTCTAATGAGTCGCGAAAGCTAGATTAACTCAGTTTGTACACGTGAGTTATATGGTCAGGGGACATAATTTAGGGGCTATAAGTCTCAATATTTTAGTTAGTTAAAAAACACATGCTATTTTACCAGAAACTTGCCATGCGTCACTCCAAACCACTTTGGGGCTTGTAGCTAGCGCGGAGTTCGCTGAAGTTACCACTCGTCCGACGGGAGCCATGGTGACGGTGTGAAACGCGTTTAATAAAAGAAAAAGACAGAAATTGCGCGGGTGTGTTTTCAAACCGCCAGCCTTGCGTGTCCTGAACGAGTGGTAATTTAGCGCACCGTTGCGCTTCCCACGCGCCCCAAAGCCATGTAAAAATGACTTATTTAATAATTTTCCAGGGCGCGCTGCAAGTTTTTGATTGCCATTATATTTTTACCTTCCATGCATGAAATGCGTTAGTTTATTAGCCGCCTTATCGTGACAATATGCCATCCATAGTATATGTCCCTGTTCGTATAATTCACCTGCACAGACCTGATTAGTGTAGCTTTTACGGCTTTGCTTTTGAAACAAATCTGTAAAGTCTTAAAAAGCCACCCTGCATAACTTGCTGACGTGTTAATAGATTGTATTTTTCGACAATTTTAGTATTCATATATTAAAAGCCAAGATGATAAAAATTGTGTCTTTCGAAAGCAGAACAACACTGCGCCCTTCATTTTCTATAAGAACCTTACTTATGCACAATATCGTGTAAAAAATGGTATTATAATTATTGATAACTGTGTAAAATGGTTTGCAAACCGCGCTATGCAAACTGTGCACTGTACATAGACGAATAAATCCGTACAAGATAAAGTTTTGAGAAAGTTAGAACCTCTGTTTATAACCTAACATGTATCGCTCTAAGATTTCAAAAATACATCTTTAATCATTGATAGTAATTTCTATCAAATAACCAATATTCCCAGTTAACACAGCTCTATAAGCAAAAGTTCTTTTTTATTATTTGGAAATTTAGAGTTTCAAAGCACTGAACAGCCAATGTGACATTTTTTGTCTAGTCTGGGTATTTTAGGCCTAAATTGCAAACCAAGTGCCAGAGTTAGGTTTCACTGCCTAGATGTTCAGCTGTCACATGGCTTCTTTGGTCCCCAGTTCCAAAAAGGAACGCCGCAATTAGGCTTCAATCCTGGTTGGTACTAAATTGCCAAAGATGTGTCAGAATTGGGCTTCATTGCTAGTTTTCAAGGTTCAAGTGTCTAAGATTTTGAAAATATATCTGACTCATTCAAGTGGCGAACCGAACAAAAGACATAAAAAAGGGATTCGGAATTAACCTACGCCTTAGAGCGAAACTTTATTAGGCCCAAGTTGGGCCTCATGGATTGCCATACATATGCAAAGTTAAGCGCCTCCCTTGCATTTTGCCTGTTTTACAGCTTAAGTAGTGCATGTTGTTTGTACAAAATCCACGAAAATTATATAACTAGTTGAAATCTCAAGTTTAAGGGAGAATACATTAGCACGTAAAACTGACGATAACTCTATCAAGCTAGGAACGGGTACCATGCATTTAAGTATTTCTCAGAGCAATGGCTAATATACAGGCTGTCCCCCAAAAAATGTAACGTTTTCTTCACCGCAAAAATAAAGTAGGCGTCACACCCTTATGAAAAAACCAGCACAAGCTGGTCCCAACATCCCAGCTTCATGCTGGATTATTGCTCCAGCATGTCCAGCTTGCCGTGCTGGTCAAGCTGGTCCCAGCACAAGCCGGTCCCAGCATCCCAGCTTCATGCTGGGTTATTACTCCAGCATGACCAGCTTGCCGTGCTGGTCAAGCTGGTTGGATTCTGGGTCGTGCTGGGTCACTCTAGGTGATTCTGGGCAAATGCTGGGTCATGATGGGTGAACTGGTCATGTCGGTTAAGCTGGTGGACTTCCCCACCAGTTTAACCACTTTAAATTAATACATAGGATAAACAAGCCAAAGTCTTCAGGAAAGCCAGCTCGGCGTCCAATTTATTATTTTCGCAATCGCGGCCTGCTCACATGAGCTCAGATGCTACACGTCCTCTGTGCTGACACGGTACTAGCCGACGAACAGACAGGTGGTCTCGGTGCAAAACAAACAATGCTATTAAAACTAGATTGCTTATCTCTCAAGACGAAAAATACTAGACACACGCAAAAAATAGGCAAAAACAATAACAAAATACTACACGGATGAGAGAAGCGAACCTGGGTCCCGCCAGCAATGGGGGCGAAGCGGCCTCATGCGTAGTCGGCAGAGGCGAGGAAATCCGTGTGGCTTGGATGGCATTGGCGATACTCCTTGGCACCACCATCATTCACGAGCACACACATGTTCAAAGACATGAAACGATGCCTCAGTCGGGGCGTCCGACTTCTTCCCTCGCTTAACGAACTGCCGCTCGCTGTCTCCTCAAATCCCGCTTCGCTTGCACCGCCGTTCAAGTAGTCTCCAAACAATGCACACACAGGCGCCCCTTCCAAAATCAGCTCAAGATAGCTAAACGTGTCTCAAATTCTCCGTTCCTACCACTCTCTCTTTTTTTTCTCGCACACAAAGGAAGCTCGCAGCGCGCCTGTAGCGCCCGGTCGTCAACCGAAAACGAGAGGAAAAAGAACAGGACGTGGCCTCACCCCAGCTTAAGCCGAACTTGGCGCGCGCGCTCCTAGTAATGCCAGCTCCGCCCTTAGCGTACGCGCTCCCAGCAAGACCAGCCTGGCCAGCTCGAACCAGCTTGGGCCAGCTTCAGCACCAGCTCAAACCAGCTTGGCAAGCTTGAACCAGCTTCAGTACCACCTCGAACCAGCTCAAGTACTAGCTTGCCCAGCTGCAGTGCCAGCTCGAACCAGCATGAACTAGCTTGACCAGCTCGAACCAGCTTGACAAGCATGAACCAGCTTCAGTACCAGCGCACACCAGCTCAAGCACCAGCTTGCCCAGCTGAAGTGCCAGCTCGAACTAGCTTGAACCAGCTTGACCAGCTCGAACCAGCTTGATTACCACCTAGACCAAGTCGAACCAGCTCGAACCAGTTTAAAAACCAGCTAAACCAGCTTGACCAGCTAGATTTTTTTGCTGTTTTTTTTTTAATAGTTACACAATGCTTATTATCCGCCCAAATATATCCCTAGAGATTTTCGATAGTAACGTAGAGCTTTCTCTGGTGCCAGAGTATGTTGAATCTAAGCAATCCCTCGAGTGGAAACATTTTTAGCCTACACAAAATTCTTTGTTCTGTTTGGACTCAAGATATTTCACTTCTGATGGCAATTTCACAGAATTCATCAATTTTGATTTGTTATCTTACTGCCCTAGGCGTATAAATGGCAATGATGAGAAAATATTATAAGTTAGCAGGAGAGCAAATGAAAAAAAACAAAACCAAATTCCAGGGTGTGATGACATACGCAAAGCGATTCAAAATAATTAATTGCAATAAGGTGACCATTTAATTAATTGCATCGTAGAAATATGGGCTCATATATTTATTTTCAGAGTTCTTACTACGCCTCGAGTGCATTATTGAAGGTGAACAAAGAAACATACGGGAAGTTACCATTTACAGTTTAGTTTCAGAAACGGGGAAAAAGTATGCTAAATTTCTGATTAGTTCAGGTGGCAGCATGCGCCAACCTCTGATCGTTTTTACAAAAAAACAAACACACAATAGCTTGTATTAAAAGAACACTCAAAAACCTTATATAGATTATCACATCGTGCTTAAACGTAGGTTGGTACCAAAAGGTAAGGGATTTATTTCTCTTCACAAATATTCCTTTCACGAGCGTTGAGCATACTAGAAATGTTCTTGACGCATGACGTGTCAAAACAAGGACGAGGGTGTCTGTTTCACTATGTTATTATAATATTCTGCGGTATTAAAAGTTATTAAAAGAAGTATATTGTAGATTTTATCGAATTGAAAAAATACGATTGCACACACTCTATGGTCGCTGACAGGTTAAGATTAAAATCGGAACTCCTCCCAGCCCTCTCCCCTTTGGCAGACCGAACGCTGGAAAGGAGGCGACTTCCTCTACAACGTTCACTCTGATAATGTTGAAAGGGGTGCGACAGACACGTAGCCAGGAAGGTTTTTCGGGGGGGGGGGGGGGGGGGGGCGCTTGCTGATGCCACGACTTCAGGCCTGGGCAGAGATACTCAAAAAAGTATTCCGGGATAGAAATACTGACATATATTAACAGAGCATTCTGGAATAGAAATACTGAGATATATATTTTTTTTGCTGTATGGGGATATTTCAGAGACACTCGGCAAAAAGAGGAAAAATGTATCCGAGAATAAAGATAATGAAATACAAATACTGAAATACAGATACTGAAATACTTTTATTCCTCGAATGACGTCATGTTCCGTAAAAATATTTAAGAATGCACTATAAGCTACGCAATGACCCATTGAACGCGAGTTCCAAATGTGGCGCAATAAACGAACAAAACTGAATTTTCAAGCGAGAAAAACATATCTCTTGATTCATGAAAGGTTCTCGCAAACAGGACAAATGAAATTAATGGCACTTGAGTAGGAGAAGCTTCTCAAACAGTTCGTCTTCAAGACAGCAACGGTTCGGTTTTAGTACAAGACTCGCGAACGAAAAACGTCTCTCCACCGCTGCAGAGGAGCATAAGTTCGTATTAAAACGAATGAATACCGCCTTCATGGCTGGGAATTTTCCGAGCTTGGAGACATCCTTTCTCGAATCATTAAGATAGCGGAAGACCTCGCCTCTCACGCGAGTTTGTTCAGACCGTGCCGAAACCGAAGAGTTGCCATCTTCAAAGTCGATAGAACCGTGATTCATTGTTGATGAAGACGCCTCGTCGCTTGGGACCTTTGGGTTTGGTCCGTGACTCTCGTCGCCGCGTACTAGCAAGTTCTCCAGTCGAAAGTGTTTGCCACTTCGCTGGATGTCCATCGCAGTTTGAAGAAAGGGTAAGAACAGATGGCGAGTTTCGCCTCATCATTTTCCATCTTGAAAATGATGTGGCGATACCTCCTCATTTTCTTTGTCTCGAACTTCTCGTCCTCCATATTTGCTTTTCCTGATACGGATAAGAAACCATTATGTTTCCCAGTGAACCCCATAGAGGACAAAAGAGGACGATCGTTTCACAAAAGGAGTGAACCCTAGACGTCTCAAAGCATCCTCTCTATGAAGGAAACCTGACGATTGCCGTCAGGACAATAAACCGCTGTCCGCTGTAAAATAAAGCGGACCGCAAAGGCCAGGTTGACATTCTAAAAAAAAAATAGGGTCTTTTGTTTGGGCCCTTTTCATCTCATCGATCTTTTGGTGACGTCTTCAAAACGCTGCTCCCCCCCCCCCTCACCCCCCCCCCCCCCCCCCCCGAATGCAACGAGATACCTTTGCCTGACCGAGTATCGCGTTACAACCGATACATCGGAAGTGTATTCCACTACTGAGATACAAATACATTTTTGAAATGTATTTCGATACAGAGATACAGATACTCAAAAGTATCTCTGAGATAGTATCGCGATACATTTGTATCGCGATACTGCCCAGACCTGCACGACTTTCATGCATTGGAAGAAAGAGGAGGAGGGTATACTATAAGATTAAAAGGGCATCAGTGAAGACACCCGGGGATCGATGTCATTCTGAGCAAAAGAGGTTGATGAGCCTATGATTTGCGGGACGCGGTCACGAAGATTAACCAGTGTCGTCTTGGCAGCAAAGCCGGGAGTGAAACAGCGACATTCCCGTCTTTGAATGTCTATCGAGTGCTGACTGTCGGGTGCGGCGTCCTCTAGTTCGTTGTGATGCTCCCGGTGCCGGTCGTTTACTCAGCGACCCGTTTGGCCGATGTATTCAGCGCCGCAGGACATGGGCATGGAAAGATCTGCTCAGTCTAGCACGTGGTGTGGCTGTTGCATGCGTCTTGGTGCAGCGAGGCGGCGGGAGCCCCTCTCTGTTTACCGAATTGCACAAGCCTCGATTTGCATGGGTAAACTACATCTGTGTCAAATCTGGAGGCTATGAACTTAAGCTTGTGGGCCAACGTGTTCATGTACACATCGCGACACTGTTAGCGGAAACACGACATCGGCGCATTTTAGCATTTTACTTCTAAATAGTATTAGCGAGCACGAAATTTTATCGCTTAGAGTATATAACTAAATTAGCTCTTTCCGTAGCAGTAATAACTTGGATGACATCCCTTGGTTTCAGAGAGAAAAAGTGCAAAATCCGGCGATTGCTTGTTCGCGCTAACAGTGTCGCGCTCTTTACATAGCTTGCGCCAACGTGTTGTAAAAAGCAAGTAGAAAAAAATAAAGCATTTTGCTTGACACTCGCGAAGCCGACCCGGAACTCCCCCCCCCCCCCTCCCACACCCCACAAAAATTTCGGGAGGAAGAAAGCGGGCCATAACCCCCCCCCCCCCCCCCCCCCCCCCCCCACGGCTACAGGCCTGCGGTGCGAGGAGCTTTCTCTTTACGCTCAACATTTCACCTACCATTACAAATATAATATATCAAAGGATTTAAACATTTAAAGATCGTGAATGAGGCGCAGTCATTTCAACTACAGCTGTTTTTTATTGAGCTGTAATTTGCATATCTATAGCTCAATTTATATTTTTATATTTCAAACAACACTTATTTTTTGTGATCGAACTAAGCACTGGCATTTTCTGTCTCGCCAGCAGCTACACGGGCCATCCATTTATTTATTTATTTATTTGGAACCAACATCGACCGGTGTGCTTTACAGTAAGGGCGACGGAAATAATTATATAAAATCAAATATATAGCAGAACAATCAACAAAAAATAACTAATCATACATGCAAATTATGCCAATATATACGAAAATAACATGAAAACACGATCAACAGCAAGCACAGGTCGAACAAAGTAAACCGTCAAAACCGGCTATAATAACACGACTCCATAAAAAAGGGATCGAACGTTAGGAAGCTCTACCAGTCAGTCGGGCAGCATGTTCCGATGAATAATTGTTTGGAGGAAGGATTAATATTTTAGAGCGTCAGTACGTGTAAAACCCCCCAATATTTTTTTTCTATTGCTTGTTCAAAGAGAAACATAATGAAGTGCCAATAGGTATTCTGTCTATCTCGATGCTACCGTATCGGTGATCATGCGTACACTTGAGACGGAGGCACTTTCGTCTTAGTTGTAACGGTTTCCATCCGAGCAGGAGCTTTAATGAGATATACTAAGGAGAAAAGTATAGTCATTTAGCACATATCTGGCAGCCTGATTCTGAATGTTTTTCTGTTTTGTTAATGTATATTTGTGTGTGCGTGTCCGAACAAATACAGGGATAATACAGAATTGGGAAGACGTAATGTAAGTAGAGGGTATATTTCAAGTGAGCTGAAACTTTTCTGAAAAGGTGGCGCAAAATGCCAGCACGCTGCTAATCTTAGAACATAATTGCTTCACGTGATTATTCACGTGAAGCTTTACTTTCACCTAACAACAGAGTAATATGTCAGAGCCTATGTCTGAAAGAGACCACAAAAAAAAAAAAAAACAGTTCTCAAAACAAGCGGAGACCGCTTGCACTGAAGGAAAGAGGCGATGAGCTTTTATTATAATACGACCGTTATTTTTACATGGTATTTTGCTTAGGAAAGTCATTTATTATATATTTTAGTTGCTCCAGTATCTCGCTTTTAATTTCTTTGGATTTTTGCCTTAGAGACCTAAGAAAGGGGCACTAATCCTTATCAGAACCTCTTGAGTCACACATTAGTGATGTTGACTGCAGGGATCGAGGAACATATGCAGACAACCTTGTAGAGAAACACCGCGAATCTAAAGTGCAAAGTAACCAATAGCGAAGTTATGGGAACCGTTCACCAGGTTACAGAAAACTTCCACTGAATAGATGTTCCACATATTGATGTTTCAAGATATTTAAGGCCCAGACTGGTCCGAGCTACGCGAAGCTTGCAGAATTGGGGCTAATCACTGGATGCAATATTTGAAAATGATGATTAGAGCGCATGCTCAGAACGAGCTCACATTAATAGACTGCTGAGAGCGGCAATCTTGATGGTGCGGAATGTATGTTGCAAAATAACTGTGGAGGTTCGCCTCCAGCACGCACTCAACAGTCGTGCACACGGCTATGGCCACCAGTGAATGCTCTCGATAGGGTGTTTTTTTGTACTGACTCTTAAATTTACTTCTTTCCCAGGAATAATTGAAGAGTGGAACAGCCTTTCCGAAGTACAGGTGAACTCTTCATCAGTCGAATTGTGTTTAAAAACATGGGAGGCTGTCCGTGAAAAGTTGACTGTTTTGTTTTGTTTCGCTGTTTGTTGCAGTTTTATATTATTAATGGAATAAGTATACACTGCCTTAACACAACAAAAAAAAACAGTTTTTTTGTTGTGTTAAGCCAGTGTAAACTTATTTCATTAGGCTTTTGGAACATATTCGCATTTATATTATTATTGTGCATTCACTACATTATATCTTTTCCTTGTACAAGTTTGTGCGCAGTAAAATGTACCCACACCTTCTGTCAGAACCGCCAATAGGAGGTTAGCATTATTTATATATAAAATAAATTCAAATTATGCAATCGCTATTGGATGTCCTTTACCAAAGCATTCAGTTATGGTATGAGAATAGATAGATCCGTAACAAATAGAGAAATTCAGACCAATTATCGTCATTCACCTTGGTCCTTTAGATATAGAGAACATTGTGGTATTAAAACATAGTACATCATTTGTCCCATAAACCGATAATGCGATGCATTTTTGTAGATTTAAGTGATTTGGCAACGCCTTAGAGGCACGACCAGCGTTTTAAAATTTCTTCACACATTTATACTACTATTATTCGAGGTCGTTTGTTATATCACGTATGCATATACGCGTATCGTTTTACATGGTTATCAATTGAGCGTCGTTTAAGATACTTGTGCTAAAACGCTGGGACAGGAAGGAATATATTCGCACTGAGGTATATCTGCCCTAAGGGCCTTTCCACGTCAGTTTATACAATGATGGTCTAGGTCATATTTTTTGTAATGAAGAATCAATGTGCAAGCCACATTCTGGGAGGTGCATTCAGCTATATGTGAAATCCTTAGATAACTTTCTTCGGGAGATATTACATTTCAAAGCTCCAGGCGTGGACATAACCAAGGTTTCACATGCTAATTTGCACAGCCACCAATTTCAAACAACATGCATGTAGTAATAATTGTTTGTATTTATTTTGTGGAATTTTTAAACCTGTAGACAGAATAATAAATATAACGATTAAAGAGTTTTAGGTATAAAAATGTTACGAAAGTCATCACGTTTTAGAGACACGATCCCAAAATATTTACAAATTAATTTTTTAAACAAAACGTCTCCAAATATTTTAAAAGTAGTATTTTAAATTAAATTTACGTATAAACAATTCTGCTTGGCACCTATAATGGTAGTGTTGTGATTAATGGAGAAACGTGGCTGATTTCTTTAAATGAAGCGAAATTACAGATCAGTATCTATATAACACCACTTTTCACTTTTTTATACTTTATTTATTCCTTTGCAGTGTCTTGAACTAACTTGTGGTGACAAAACATTGAGTAACACATAACTTCACAAGGAAGAAAAGCGATAACAAAACTTTGCTCAAATTGAGCTGGCTTGTCTTCGTTATGGGGGCTTTCCCACACGACAGTCGGCTCCAAAAGATTATTTCTAGTACGACAAAGTATGCACAGCTGTCTTGCTCTGTCGTAGAGTAATATTTTATGCTGTTCCTAGCTTCTTTATATTTCTGTGTGTACTTGCCTTGCCTTCTAATACCCCCCCCCCCCCCCCCTTTTCCAAAATGCGTCTACATTGAGTGTTTTCTCAGACCGCTATAAAATTCAGCACTTGCTTTATATCTTTATAACACGGGTGGACTTAAGATTTGTCGGTGATGCCCAGAAAGTTTTTTTTAAATTTAAATCATACCTTTAAATATAGTAATTATAGAGTTAATTAATAAGGAGTAATTATTACCGTGACGAGATTGAACAGTTTTTTTTTTCTATTTGTACCCTTTGGCATGGAACCTTTTTTGTGTGATGCGTACTACTCACTGAAATTATTTGCCCACCGTTTTCTTAAACACCCTGTATATATTATAGCTGCGTGCTCTCTCAAGGGCATGATTCATTAAATATATATTTATTAGAAGTATGAAAAACATGACCCGGACCAACATTCGATGAACCGACGTGGAGAAACGCAACCAGCAACAAAAGTAAGGTCCTTATCAACTTCTATTTGTATCGCACCCTACGGTGCGCGGCGATACTTAGAAATGGCGAGTGTTGTTGTTTGTTTGTTGTCACACAATGTTGAACACCAAAATACAAAGCTCCAGATAGTGCATCCCTCGCGTTGATTTCGCGGTGACAGACCTTTCTTTTGAGTGGTCTTTGGATTATACTGTTATCTGCTGTGCATACACTTCGCAACTGCCCGCAGCAAAGGCGTCCGCCGACAGTCCTTCGTAAGCAAGAGGCCCGAGAGGGGGAAGCGGGGGGGGGAGGGGGGGGGGGAGTGGGGGGGTTGTCTAGAAGGCATCGCAAGGAAACGCAGAGATACAATGAACTACTTATCTTTTGAGGGATCAGTATGTCGTAATTCAGCCATATGCTGTAGTTTTGGGATAGTTCACGGGATCTAGTTTTCGGGACGCTGTGGGATCTCAATATTCATTGCAGTGTGCTTTCATTTTACCGGAACTGTTCGCGGGACATATTTTCGCGAAATTCGCGAAAATGAGGTCATTGCGAAAATTAAGTCGTTTACAGTATAGCGACAGCATGGCTTAATACAGCCTAGGATTTGTCGGTTTTTGTCTTTGTCGGTTCTAGAAAATATATCTTTGAAGCCGAGCTCGTGCTGCAGAGCCCCAAAAACGAAGTCGTGCTAAATTAATTTGAGTGAATCTGTTTTGTCTCTTTTCTCTTTTTTGGTGTTAGTGTGCTACTCAATGTTTTGCCATCACCACTTAGCTCAAGTAACTGCAAACGGTTAAGCAGATTTTAAAATAAATAAAAGAAGGTGTTTATATATATATATTAATATGCAGTATTGCCACATTTAGAAAAATCATTTGCATTTCTCCATTAATAACATAACTAATATATCGGTGAAGCACATTTCTTTACATGTTCATAAAATTAATTAGAACATTTAAAACCGCGCATTTGAATATATTTTCACTGTTTATATATGAAACCTTTTGGTAAACGATTTGCGAACGTGTCACTAAAACGTGCTTACTTGATTTGTTCTGTACCCTTTTTACACAGTTTTACAGTGATTTTACTATTTTGTATGCAGGTTGTAAGCAGAAGTGAAAGCCGTTTGCAACTCCCTGTAACACCACATCGGAGCGCAGCTCTTGAGGAGGAGGAGGGAAGGGTACTCAGGGGAGAGTATGCCTCTCCTCCTCCTCCCCTCACTCTTCCATCTCTCCGGGGGGGGGGGGGGGGGTCACGTGACCTCGAGCTGTCACGTGACCCCCCCCCCCCGAGGTCACGTGACCCCGGGGGGGGGGGGGGGGGGGGCTCGCGCGGTGCATTATGGGACATTTCCCATAATGAAACGCGCCGTTACGCCGACGGCGACGCCGCTCAAGCCGGAAACGGGCGCCTAAGAGCTCCGCTCTAAAAGATATCACAAGGCGCATTCTTCGGTGTGACATTTACGGCTAACTCACGAGTTTGACCTTTTCAAACTAACTCACGAGTTTGACCTCCTCAAGGTATACATTAACAAGCCAAAACAATAAAGCCTGAATTTAAATGGGATCCAGAGGTGTCTAAAATTATATTGAATGTACTACACATTTCATCGAGGAGCGTTAAAATTTAAATCCGAATTTGGTGACTAGAGAAAAAAGATGGATCTCACTGATCTGCATCAACCCCCTCTCCACGCACGCACGCACGCACACTCGCACATACCCGCCAACACACACACTTTTCCTCATTTTCAATTTATTGGTACAATTATTCTTGTAGATCATTATTTGTCTAGCATTATTTTTTTTTTTGCAACTGACCCACCTCTTTTGAGCAGATACAATGTCGTCCTCTCTGCTGGAGAGCTTGTCCCACTTAAAGGCCGACCTACAAAAAGGTTTTCCACGTGGTAGGAAAATCCTTCTCGGCGTCTATCACATTTTCCCCCTCTCCCACTGCTATCTTGGTGGGGAACTCCTTTCGTTGCTCTCTCTTGGGGCTGTATGCATAGCTTGCATATGACGTCCTTCAAAGAGCGCTCCGATGACCGCCAGAGAAGGGGGAAGGAGGAGCTCCCCTCTTGCCAGGATCCTTTTTTCTTCCTCTCGGATTCGCACAGACATCGCTATTCTCCTTTCAGAATATTATAGAAGATTAACTCGTCACTCAATATTCTTACAAAAGCAGCTTCCCTCTCCTCCTCTTATATGGTGGCCAAAAGTACGCGATCTGACGTCAGTGCAAGCCATGTGTAAGCCGGGATGTTACCCGGCTTAATCAAACCACCAAGCGGGAGCCACAAAAGGAGTTCGCAGCTGTCAAGATAGCAGTGAGAAAGGGTCAAATGTAAAAGGTTGCGAGAAGGGTTTTCCTACCCCGTGGAAAGCCTTTTTGTAGGCCGCTCTTTAAAAGCATAAAACCTGAACCAACGCAATCCAGATAGCATTAAAATTAACTGAGAGCAAATCGCACCATCATTCCCGAATATTTTTTTGGCCCTTAGAAAAATATATTACTCAACTCCACGCTTGGATGAACTACATTTCTCATGTGGGCTATTATTATGCAATCCTATTTCAATCATTTTGCACAAGCGTCATTATTTGTCCTCACCATTTGAATCTTAATTAAGGTCCAATGCTCTTCGTAACTGATGATTCAAAGTACACTTGAGTTTTTAATTATAAAGTTTGCTAAACGCCACGACGTACGTGACTTGAACGATGAACATACTCACTCAAATAAAGGCCTAGCAGCAACTCTGCAGAAAGACCGGCCGCTACAAGACAGAAGAAAGAAGGGCACGAGGCTGTGGCAGATGGTTCCGATCAATTGCTGGCTAGTGGATGAACAAGCTCCCGGTATTGTGCGCCTGCCATGCTATGTTCTCTGCATAACGAACGAGACGGGTTCGAAAACAACGCGGCCCTCTTTCACGTTATTTGTAACGCGATACCGATTCTTGTTGTTCTGTAGTTAATGGCAGGCATGGAAACTTTTAATGTTTAAGGGTGCAAAAAATCTAAGTTCGAGAACAGCTGTCCCGAAGCCTTGAGCATAAACAAAGCAGAGGATACTTTGAAGTAAGGCTGCTTTGTCTATGGTAATGGGTCCAGGATATTTTTCAAACCTGTGTTGTTCATGTAAATGCTTTTTCTTTCATTTGCCGATAAACACGTATGAAATAAGTTGGTCTAGATTTGTAGAGAAGAGCTAAAGAACCCCGGCTATAATAAATAATGGCATGCCTCACTTTCAGAGATGAGGCTCTATCAGGTTACTCTCTTCCTTCTGGCACGGGTACGCCGTAACATTTACATGTGCAGCACTACTGTCCATAACAGTTATGTCTTAAATTGCGCCAGAAGTCATTACTTCATGTCATAAATTATACATAATGTTCGAAGGCAACACAACAATTCTCTCTTGCAAGGCATAGCTAATAAAGTGAGATCAGTATCCGGGTTCGAATGGAAACTTGCATGCTGTATTTGGTAGCGTAATAGTTATTTTCCAACATGGAACACAATACTCTTTTGTGGCAGTTAGCAATTTACTCAAATTGGAATGCAATTATGTTACTCAATATAAACTACTATTGTCGAATCTACTCAATAACTGAGTTTAGCTACTTTCAATATAAAATCTGTCATAGGGCTCGTTGCAGTTCGATGAGCGCAACATTACAAAAACGCTTAACACAAAATCGATGCTTATTTCCGCACCGGATAAACGACACCAAAAAGTGTGCTTACAGTGCTACGTATGAGTAATCAGAGTGCATAAATGAGACGATATTTTCACACAATCACATCACCTTAAAACGCAATCACAATATTGGCTCAATCGGCGTGATTTCATAGACTCCCATATAAATTCAGCTGGGGGCTTAACCACATTCTATGTAATGTAGTGGCTTCTACGCAACAAACAGATGCAGGTCATGGGGGGCAGTTCCGGCAACACTATTAAAACTCGTATATGCACTTACGAGTCCGTTCCTTCGGAGCCAGTATAAAGCTGAATGTATTTTAAGTTTACGGAGAAAGCCGAGAAGCACATGTATACAGCGTATAATCTGAGCTAAACTATGTAGTAGATAAACAGCCAGTGTAGCTAATAATACCCTTAACATTTTGTTTCCCATCTTACTGCCTGCAATTGAGATAAAAATGGTTATTAAGAAAGTAAGGTAAGCAAAAATTTCATTGGAAAACGTTTTTCCACAGAGATAGACAAAGTGCATTCCGGCATGGAAAAAATCTACGTGAAGTTCCTGAAGCCTCGTCATGCCGGCTTGCAGACCTTTCGTACCGTGGATCGCCTACAGCCCAGGTGCTTCTTTAGTGGTCCGATGAGATGGAAATCACTGGGTGCTTTGTCGGGACTGTGCACGCGTGCTGTTGGCTAAATTTGGTAGGGCGTTGTCGGTTTTTTTTTTCTTACTAATTCTTATTTCCGTCATGTCTGTCGCCCTTCTGTGACATGATATTTTCACCGTTTAACTGTTTTATAACCTTATAACACGGCGCGTCTCAAAATTAGACCACGTTTCTGTGAGCACTGCTACCTTACAACTGATATTGAGAGGGTCCGACTCAAAATATGAGCAATCTACCGGCTGTGTAATAACGTTGTGGTCTTCTGCTGCGGCCCTTAAAAAGAAAATTGAACAAGAGGAGGAACATGACACAGCCACGAGAGATCTTGAAACATTACTTTTCAAATATACACATTTTATTTTGTTTTTGAAATCGGTACATGTCTGAATTAGCACTTGGAATGTTCCTGGTCTGTTTTTAAGTGCGTCCCTAGACAAGGGGTCAATTGCTAGGGCTATGACAAGCAGCCAAAACCACAGACTTATTTCGAAACTTAAAACGAGAAGTAAATTGATGTTAAGATCTCAAGCATCTTATATGTTAGGAAGAGCGTATCACCCAAATAGAATTCGACCCTACTTATTTCACACCGATGTTTTCCCTTTTTCCTTCGATGACTATTGATAATTAAATATTTGCTAGCGATACGTTATCTTACTAATGTTAAAAATTAAGTGTCACATAGTTAATCAGCATACTGTTTGATAAATAGTGCTTTTAGTCTTTTAGTAGTGGTGGATGAATAATAAGTCATCTCTATAGATTTCTCGTTGTATTGTAGTTACGTTAACAATTTTGTTTAACCCATCAAATGCAATAATGCCTAACCTCGAGGCAGGTTTGTTTTTGTAAATAAATATATCAAGCGTCCGGCAAGTGTCTCCTAATTTTTACGATGAGCAAAAACGAACCATAGAGTCGGAAGAAACAATGGAACCCTAGAGGGATGGAAAAAATAAAACGCACAAAACAACGTGCAAATATGCGACTTTCGCCCAACTAATGAACTTCGATATTCATTCGTTGCTAGTACTGAAAATATCATGGTAAATATCCAGCCCTTTACGACTTACCAAAAAGAACCACAAAGCCAGTCACAGCAGGTCAAAAAGAAAAACAGCAACTACACATGGCAATCTTCAGACGTCAAGATTCCTGCAAGAGCGTTGATTATTCTATTTGGGCTGTTCGTACGTTCCAGAAAGGACCATACCTTCTCACGTTCAGGCCGGGCAATGATGAACGTTCCAATCAAGAGCGACTTAGTTGTCGATTTTGCAGCTACCCCACTACGTCTAGCATCATTTACCGTCTGTTAGAGAAGGTAGTGAGAGTAACACATTAGTAAACGTAAGTGAGACATTAATTGCATGTGGGGCCCGCTAATTGCGCATGCAGTAAAATGCTGAAATGCAAGTTTTTTTTGTAGGATAACAAGAGCAGATTGAAGAGGAACAAATTCTAATAATCAAAAATAAAAGCAAAACGAAGATGTATCTAATAACCTTTCCACACAAGACATTAACAGAATGGGCATTTTCCTTGTTGTGACGCGTCTTTTAATAACGCTCATTAGATGTGGCTGTCGTCCTTAGTTTAATGATGCACGTTGTCTCCGTAATCTCTCCTCCAGCTGTTTCGTAGGTCGCGATTTCCCTCGGCTATTTGTGGCATCCGAATGCAACGTTGGTAAAGCGTCATTTCTTTATATTTTTATGTCACTAGAATTTGTCTATGTTGAAGAATGTTTTCGATGAAACGAAAACATGTCAAAATTGTATCGCTTCCAATGTACTCGCCTAAAAGTGTGTGCTGACTATCTAGCCACCATAAATTTCCAGGCGGAAATTCGTAAAAGTTACAAAGTGTTCATATTCATCTTAAAAATCAAAGCATACATATCGCATCTAAATAATTAGTAGTGTGATGCCCAGATACATCATCTTCGAATAATTATGATGTTTATTTTAAATTCACATTTCTTACATAATGTAAATGACTTGATTTTCGCGAGGACTTCATTTTCGCGGATTTTGTGACATGTACGATATCGAGAAAAAATAGGTCCCGCGAATACGTTTTTCTATGGTAAGAAATGCATCTCGTACCACCCTTATTCGTGAAATTTCGTGCCCGCGAAATATTCCTGGAAACTGCACTTCGCCGAATTCACGAAATATTGAGCCCATCGAAAATAAAGTCGTTTACAGTATTAATCAAAACACAGGTATTCATTTTTAAAAAAAATATTAATTTTTCGGGAACACTTATAATCTAGACATACCTGCTAGGGCTATTGTAGCGGAATATAACAGCAAGGCTCGTGTGTCTATACTATAAGACGAACCTAGATAATGTAGACTTAATTATTCCTTCCTAGTAAGACATTCACAAAATGATGTCGAGGTTACCTACGGTAATATATCCTATGATGCTGTGGAGTGGCATACATGCTCAGGTTTTTTTATTTTGCAATTTGACATTTTTTTAGGCATGGGCCTATTGAGAAAAAAAAAACCGTCATTAGCTTCCGAAGTGAGCGGGGAAGCGTGTTTGCGAAGTAATGCAAGCTTAGAAGCTTTATCTACAGTCTACATGTTGCATGTTTGACAGAACTTACAAAGTGCAAAACGATGGGAGCTGAAATTAAATCAGTCGCTCAATTTCATACGCAAATTCTTGTGATATGTCGACGGATGTTTCGGAAATATCCAATAATTCTGACGATTGGAACATGTCTGAAATATTCTGTGGTTGTTTTTGTGGAGTATGTTGTGGACGGCTTGCTGGTTGTTATTAAGAAGTGCCGTTATTGGCAAAGTACACTTTAATAAAATCATAGATTGTGTTGCATTGGATAATGCTGCAATTTTTAGACCTGCGGCTGCAGCTTATTGGGAGAGACGTCTGTAGATTATCAAGCCGTCGTTTTAAAAATAGATTTGACTTCTGTGAACCGACCTAATCGATACCTCTAAAAAGAAGAATAGCATCCTCCTGTCTTCAGAGGGCCGTTAAAGCGTCAAGTCGTCAGTCTATGGTTAATAGCTTCTCTCAGCAGTTAGAGGGACTGTATGTGGCTGTCTTCGGAAGATCGGTTTTGCTCGGAGTGGTGCATAGGTCGTTTTAAAAGATAAAGGGATAATTTCCGGGTCTACATAAAATACAAAACACAAGACTGTAAGTAATCTCCTACAACTTAACAAAAAATGTAGCCAAGCGAATTGACCCATAATTACGTTCTTGGAGCCTCAAAAAATGGCGCGGACTTTCTCTTCGATAAAACAAGAATATTGATAATTGTTCCTATATGATGCGAAGACAACAAAAAGTACGGTGATTGTACTGTTGGAGTGGGTTCCCATACTTTGTGTCACCTCAAGTCCAGACGCAGCCGACAGTGATGGGACCAAAAAAACAGCGTCAAAAGGGCACCGTCATGGTGTTCGTTATGTTTCTGTACGTGTTCTATCATCACTGAACAAATCATAACCAGAAGAGTCTTAGTGACTTGCGCTTTTGACGCTCGCTGGTTGATCGGTCCCATTAGCACGTAGCATCGGCTGCGTTTGGACTTAAGCTGAAATAAAGTATACATTTTATTGGCACGTGGGAAAGTATACATTAACGAAACTGGACAGTGAATCAAAAAAGCAATTTGTTGACAAGACTTGACTTTGCGATAATAACCGGAGGCCAATGCCTGTAGCACAGTGATAATTGGCTTTGTCATCCCGACATCAAGATAGGCCGGTCATTTGGAGTGGCAAGAAATAATAAAGATAGTATTTTATGAACCGATTTGCGATGAAACAAAAACGAACGTAATTCCTTTAGCGAAACCTTTGTTCTGGAGTATTACCTTTCATAAAAAATATGTTTAGTTTATTTGCATTCGGGGACCTCTTGCTAACAGTTTTGTTAGTTTTTTTTTTTTTTTTATATTGCTCAAGAAATATCTATTTAGCTGTCAATTCAGCGCGTCTTTTTTTTTTCGTAACAATTTGTTTTGGTTTTGCTTGCCTAATAACGATTTTTTTCTATTTTGAACACTTGCTAAAAAATTTGCTACAACGGAATTTAATTTAGATGTATAAGCGCGAATGCTATCATTTAACGGCTGCAGCAGAAAATGTACAATCTTCACTAAATAGAAAAGGTAAGTCAATTAAAGTGTACTGTAATGCATATCCATGACTAATTATTTATACTTTCATTGAATAAAGTCACAAATTTTAAAATAAATATATAGAGTGCTTTTGGATTACCGTGACCTGCGAAATATAGCCTTTATAATCAACATGTTAACAAACTCGATTCGAAAAAAGCAAATCCTGTATCAATGAAACAAGCCTAAAGTTGAAGGGAAAGATTAAGTGTGTAGCGTAACAGGTTGGGGATTTAGACGCGTACGAAATTCATTAGTAAAGGAAGCTCCAAAAGATGAATATGTGGTGAAAATAATATACTATACCGAATATAAAATAGAAGAGCATTTAGTCAAAGAAATATATTTTATGTGCATACATAACTTTCATGTTCCATCAATTTTACGTTTTAATAAGATTTCCAACAGCGTGAATTCTTTTACGCCATCTAGTTTGTTATTAATTGAAGAGTAAATTTGCACAATTACATCTACTCCCAATTATATATTTCAACTATATATGTTATTCCAAGTTAATTTTTTTATATAATAAAGTAACAAAGCAACCCACAAATACTCCATTTTATTAAAATATGTTCTAGGAATTTCTTGTGCCCATGAATAGATTTAACCATATTTGGTTTGCCGGCTATAAGTGCGGGGATCATGCCTTTTTAACTTAACTTCATTAATCCTTTTATAATTTTGTGCCCTCTGCGGTGTTCTTCTAAAATTTCAAATATTCGAACATATTTTTATTGAAGCGAGAAGCACACGCAAATTTTTTTATATTTTTATAATCACCAGAGCATGCATGTTAAACTGGAGCGGTACAAAAATCATGCTTTCTTAGTTCAGTTTAAATAATAATGCAGCAGCTTTAGTCTGTTGGCTAATTTTCTTTCTTAGGTTATTAATCATAATAATTGAATATCTACGTGACAATATTAAAAAAAACTTTTAAGGCTAGACGATTGATATAAATATTGTTTTTAACGTGCTCTCAGTGTAAATGCAAAAAAACGAATACAATTTCTCGCACAATATTTGCATGAAAAGTTATGTAATTATCCGGGCTTTACTTTTCAAAGAGGACGCTCCTGGGATTTACACTTAGCTCGATGTTATGACCCAAATTTGCCCTCACCCTAGCCCGTTACTCAAACACGTAAAATACAATTTTTTTTTTTTTTTTTTTGGGGTGGGGGGGTTGCTTGCGACAAAATGTTTTATGATGCGGAGGGGGGGGGGGGGGATAGCTCCAGAAAAATGGCAGATTTCCGGGGGGCGGGGGGAGAGGTCCGCGCCCCATGCCCCCCCCCCCCCCCCCCCTGGACAGGTGCCTGCCGTTAGCCTATTTTCAGTATCCATAACATGCACAGGAGCAACTGAAAACCACTAAAGTTCCTCCTCTGAGCCCAAGAGCTTTGATATATATATATATATATATATATATATATATATATATATATATATATATATATATATGGGCTGATACACGCTTTGGTCATTAATGGATTCATGCCTTAACTCGACTAAGAGAATAATCCGAGTGTTCAGCTACTTTAGGTTTCGTATTTTTAAAAGGTTGCTTGACGAGAATCGTTCGCCGAGGTAAACAAACCAATTTCATGTTTTTCAGGTTTCATGCACACACTCAAGTAGCTGATATGTGTACCTTGCTCTTAATATGTGTAATAGCAATGTTCCCATATTTAATCAATCATGGAATTCATCTTGCAAGCTTGAATGCGTAGACAATCAACTAATAGCTGTGTTTTCAATGATAAGTATTTAGGTTCCGTGGAAATCGAGCTTGAACAAAGTTAATGTGACAAAATTGGCTACTGGAGCTGTTGGTTCATACTGAAGTTTAAAAGAAGCACCGATAAAAAACCGCTACAAAATGGGTTAACGAGATAAGCTTCGCGACTGAAATGTATTGAGCGAAACACGTATAACAGAAATGACATCATGTTTGGTCATTCTGTCAAACGCGCTTAAATGCGGTAGCTTCATAGAGTTGGTGGTTCTCTTAGTTTGGGTGGGGATGCCAAGGGCAAGGTGACCATTTATATTTTCAGTGCCTGGGGTGGGTGATGCTCTTAGTTCAGGCGGTGCCTATTGCATGGGTTTGTATAAAAACGGATTACGTCACACCATTGTGTCTTTGTGACCCCGCGCGTGCTTCCTTTCAGTACCGCCTGGATACAAAACCTTTGCGCTTAATGACTTGGGGACCACCAAGAGATGAAAGCACGCTTTCCTGCCCTTTCCACTTCTCGTTCAGTGCACTCTTTCTGCATCATCTGTTTCTGCTCCTAATTTTCTTGTCATTTTTATCCCTCTCGGCTCCGCGCGCTTTCTCACACCACCTGCTTCTGCTCATCCTAATCCTTTGCGCTGAGCCGCAGCTCAGACAGCAGGTACATCGGCTTCCACCCCGGTGACCGGGGATCGTTCCCTGACACCGGTTGCAGGTTTTTTTTCAAGGTCGTTTAGCGGCTACGGGCTGACGGACCTACACGTTTTGTGCTCACACTGATCCTGATGCAAGTTGGCCCTAAAAAGTTACCTTTTTAAAAGACATAAAAGTTTCTAATGACTAATATTTGAACCCTGTTTAATATATATGTACTCATTTTCTAGTATGGCGACGGAAGCTTCATTTACATATACTTGCCCTTCGTTCCTGACACAGTATGCTTCTTGTGTTTATCTTGAAATGTAGGTTTTGGTACTGGGCAAAATTTTGACGTCTTGAAACAGTGGGACACAAGTATCTGCTACAATAAATAGCAAGATGACTAGACAGCCTCGCTCGCGCAGCCATTGCATGCTCACAGGCACAATAATTTGATTTCCTACCCTTCTGGCCAATGTATTCTGGACTTCAAGTCAGCCCGTTTTTGTGCAAGAATTCAGTGGCGCAATAGTGAAATTTTTTTCATAATTTGTTCTGCACATGTTAACCTTTGGCCAATCCCCCACAGATCAATCGGTCAAATTAGCACCTCTAATGCACCCATCAACACGCGTAGCAAAGAAACATTTCAACGAATTCGCCAAATGCCCCACTGGAGTAAGATAAAAAAAAATTTCGCTGACTTCAGGTCTGGCGTATATTGGCCACACTCGTAGACATGTAAACGATCGTGCCAGTGAGCATACGGCAGCTGCGCGAGCAGTCCCGTCTGCCCATCTTGCTGTTCATTGCTGCAGACAAACATGTGCTCCCGCATTTAACGACATCGAGATTCTGTAAAGAACGAAGTATGCACCGAATTCAAAGAAGGCATATCAGATTAGGAAAAAAATGAAGCGGTTATCTAAACAAAGTATCCACTGCCCTATCATAAAAAGAGCACGACTGTTCAACAACCACAAGTACGACATTTTCGATTGTTTTTATTATAATGTTTTTGTGTTTTTTTTTCTTAAAAGCAAAATGTATATGAACGCGCTTTGTATCTTTTAGCGTGTTTATCCCGGAGGTTTAGACCCACCGGAGTGTAGCTTGCGATAATTTCAATAATCCAATCACGTTTCCCTCTTGAGCGAAACCAATTGTCAGAAAAAAAAAATATCTCGTAATTTAATCGAATAGTCACATCAAGTCTGCGATATGCCTACGTTCATGTAGGTGCAAACCCCAAGACGATTTAGATCGACTGCTGCCAACCCAAAAGATGGTTCCTGGTGTTATTTCCAATAAAGATTTCCTACATCGTTTTAAGGAACTGTCCTTCAAATGACATCATTCCTTTCGACCAGCATCACTCGTTTAGGTGACTGATAATGAACAATTGTACAAAAAAAAATAGCAACCCTAAATTTCTGTTTTGTTTTGTTTTTGTTTTTTGTTTTGTGCTGTTAAAATTTACAAAACCACATCTGAATTATGCCACTTAGCGCGGTGAGATGTAGATAGTTCGAAATCCGCGAGCTGTTGTGGTTTTACATATTGAAATCCACTTCAAAATGTTTACCTACACTTTTTTTAAATCATCATGCCAACAACTTCGGGGAATAAAAAGACGTTTAAGCAACATTGGGTTAAGACTTTTTGTCACTGTTGCTTTCTCGTCAGTATATTAAATCGCATAGTGACGTAAAATTGTTTTTTTTTTTTTCTTAATTATTTTTTTTTAATTTTTACTCTACATGATATTGAAACAATTGCGATAATTTCTATTCGTTTTAATTTTTCAGTCCTTGTTTGCACCTTCTGTTGTTTTCTTCGTAATATGTGCCCGGAAACCAGAACGCCATCAAGCGGCAACAGCAACTGCTTTTAACTCTGGCTACGTAGTTATTTTTTTTTTTTTTTTGTGTGTGTGAAATCAAGGAAGTTAAATAAAAATAATTATGTTTTACTGAATCTAAAGCACTTCGAACTCTACTAATACATGGTCACGACAATATTTTCTTTTTGAATGACATACCTTCTTTAATAAAATCTGCTCAAGTTGAAAACGTATACGTTCAGAAAAATATGCGTGTTTTTTTACATTTTTTCATTATTATCTGCGCAGTCTACTACTATATGCTTTATTGCACGTTGCTCCTGGCTAGGAAAAGTTGACAGCAGGATTAGAAGGCCCGTGAATTAGAAGATACATTAGCTCTTAAGCTTCCCTTGACGCGCTAATCCTCGTAGGCTTCACGAGCTCTAACTAGCTCAGTACCACCATCGAGAGATATCTCCTAGGATCAAGGTTTTTTTCCCGTAGATGTTGCTCGGACGTGGACATGTTGTCGAAAGCAAGCAGGGAAACATAAACAAATATCATGTTTCATACCTCGAAACTTTTGCTTAACTAACAGCTTTTTTTTTTTTTTTTTTTATGAGCGGCGCATTATTACTACAGCAAAAATATATGGCAGTTTTTTTTTTTCTTTGCAAAGAACGCATCTGGCTTTACAAATACCCTTGATGTGTGTGAACAGAACTTCCGATCTCTACCAAATTATTTAAGTGTTTTAATAGAATTTCGTTACAGAGGTTTCAATGACTGTAGCGAACGCTTCTTTAACGAGTATTCTTTTATTGAAGAGTACCTTTCACGCCTCTGTAAGGTGTAATGACCCGCTAATGCTAACTTAAAGATTACCCTGTTTTAAGAGAATCGTGGAACACTTGTACTACACTAAAAGGCGCCTCGAGAACTGCAGCGAAAACGTGTTCATTTCATGCCGATCCTTACTAGTTTTAATTTTACGCTTTGAAGTAAGATACCTTGAAGGGCAGAATTGGAGCTTGCGATTTGGGCGAATACGCCTCACAAGTGGGCTCATTTTCGTCTTCTGCGCATGAGAAAGGAGGTAGCGGTGACGTCAGAATGCCGAGCCCTGATTGGCTGATCGCGACCCCCTATCTGAGCGTCGTCTGCTCCTTTGCAACGTCGTCTGCTCGCAAAATCGTCTGCGTCTGTCTTACCTTTCCTGCGACTTTCGAAAGTGTAGGTCTTTACGAGCGAGCTCGAATTCGCCTTTCAGAGAGGGTAGACGAAATAAATCGAGCGGTACGTTGTTTTTGTCTAACAACTAGCAGACGCGCATCAAGGAGGGAAGTCAAAGGACTCACTGGCGACGTGTCCCGAGGCGCCGAGGTTTGTCTGCTAAGAACCGAGAGTGTCCGCAAGTTCCCTCCCAAATACTTTTTCCTTCCTTGCGTGTGCGGCGAGACTCCTCACGCTTTAACGGCGTCGGCGGGTTGGCGCAGTTAACGTCGTCTGCTTTACGTCTCCTAGTCAAAGCGATGGCTGCTTTACCTTTCCTGCGTCTGTCGGAGATTCACCGCTTTTTCACCGGCGAGAGTCACCGCTGCCTCGGAAAACAAGAAGATGACAAGAGGAAGAGATTGACCTCTTAATCTAAAATTGAGGTCAGCGATCAAAGTATAATACGGGAAGGGTTCACAAGGGTCGCGCGTGCATATACCATTCAGCACGCCAGCCGGTCGTGGGCAGACGATCTTGGCCATGGACCGTCGGAGCACCGCTGCGCGTGAGTCGGAGTGCCTGCTAGGCCGATCTGCCGAGCATTTGCCGATCTGCCGTTGGAGCATTTCCCGGGTGTTTGTGGATCCAGCGTTCTTGTTCGTCGTGGTTTATTTCAAGTACTTTTTACTTTTTTTCTTTCTGCTTGTAGTCGGGACGCGTGAGAAGAGCACGTACAAAAATAAAAGTCCGTTGGTCGTCGCGACCAAGTAACTGGGCGACGCTGTCGGCCGTGCTGATTTGGTCGTAAGAAGTGCGTAAGACAGCTTCGGAGCTGTCGTAGGATTCCATCGTAACCTGCGCAAAACTTACGATAATTTTGTTTCGTGAATACGAATTTGTTCTTACGTTTTGTCTTACGCACATTTTTGGCGTAAGATCGTTTCGTGAATCGCCTCTGCACTTTCGAAAGTCGCACGAAAGGTAAGACAGACGCAGACGACGTTGCAAAGGAGCAGTCGACGCTCAGATAGGGGGTCGCGATCAGCAAATCAGGGCTCGGCGTTCTGACGTCATTGCTTCCCCCTGCGCAAGAAGCAGACGAACTTGCCCTCCGCATTGGTTCATGTTTAAGCAATGTGTGAAACAGCGCGTAAAACAACAAAGACGGCAGAGAATTAGCGCTCCTCAACTGTACTTCTGTCCCGTCCTCGTTGTTTTTTGTGCGCTGATTTATATATCCCTGTGCATTTGAGATTATTGACTGAAAGGAAGCGATTTTGCTGTCCGCGACGATTTTTCCGCTTCAGTGCGACAATCTCGATCCAAACTTTTTGAGTACGGAAAGAGCCTTAACGTATCCTTTAAGGTGCGCTTTGGTAAATTACACATCGGTAACAAACGCGTTTTCTTTGATCAAGTTTCAGTCTGTTGTCGAGCTAAATGCACAGCAAACAAAGCAAAAAGCTAAGGGAAAGATAATCAGTTCCCGCCACATTGAACCGCGCGATAAAAACCAACTACATTCTGTTCTTTTTACCAACATTCGAAGTGTCATACCGAAGCGCGATGATCTTTGTGCCGTCATGGCGGACAGTGAATCCGATATCGTAATCCTAACAGAAACCTGGTTTCACCCTAGTATTGATGACAAAGAAGTATTCCCCCATAATGATGACTGGATCATTTTTCGCCATGACAGAGCCATTCGAAGAGGAGGTGGCGTACTTATAGCTATAAAAAAAGTATTTCTTGTTTTGATGTTACGATTTCAAATAGAAGCATCGAATTTTCTGCGGTATGTGTTTGCACGCCATCCAATAAAATCGTTATGGCTGTATGTTACAGACCACCTGACTGTGATTCATTGTTCACTATCACTCTTTCCTCCATATTAGTTGATATTAAAAACCGTTTCCCAAAAACTGACTTGTTGCTTTTGGTGATTTTAATCTTCCACTAATCGATTGGATCAATGTATCATCTGATGGGTCTCGCACATCGACAGAATTTCTTGACATGTGTCAAACCTTCAATCTGACGCAGGTGGTTAATCAACCGACACGCTCTAATAACCTTCACGACCTCATTTTAACTACATCACCGGACATTGTAAAAACAGTTCGTCATTGTAACGGTTTGAGCGACCATAGTATCCTTCACGTTGACCTGTCATTCCCGGTGTTTGTCAAAAACCCAATCTGTAAAATTATTCACGATTATAATAAAGCCGATTACGTAGCAATGAACAATGATTTATCCGATTTTTATAGCTTGTACGTAACTGAATTCACGATAAGATTTGTTGAGGAAAACTGGGTACTTTACAAGAATGAAATAAGTGATCTGGTTAGATTGTACGTCCCTACTTTACGTATTAGGACGGACTCATCATATCCATGGTATAATAAAGCGCTCCGGTCATTGTGCAATAGGAAAAAACGACTGTTTGCAAAGGCAAAACGAACTAACTTAGCTGTTGCCTGGGACGCTTACTACACTACGCTCAAAAACTATACTAAAACCATTAAGCTATCTAAAATTAAATTTTTTTCCCAGGACTTGCCCGCAATCTTGCAAAATAATCCGAAAAAATTCTGGAAGCTTATGTCACCTAAACGTGGCCACGTAAATATCAATCTGAAGGATATTGCTGGTGAGCCTGTACCGGAGAAGGAGTGCCCTGTAGTTCTTAATGAATACTTTTCTTCTGTGTTTACCACTGAACCCCCACAAAATGTTCCAGCTGTCCCTGAAGAGTGTTATGAGCCCATGGTGTTGATTACTGTTAACTCATCCGGTATCGTTAAGCAAATAGAAAAACTACCACTCACTTCCTCAGCAGGCCCAGACAATATTAATGCAAAGATCTTAAAAAATACAGCCTACATTTCCGGTGAAATTCTCAGTCTCATCCTTAATCAATCTTTCTCCAAGAGTTGTCTGCCTTCCGACTGGAAGATTGGGAGGATCGCCCCAGTCCACAAACGGGGAACTCGATCTTCCGCCTCGAACTATCGTCCCATCTCTCTAACCTGAATTGCGTCAAAACTGTTTGAGCACATCTTATATTCTAACATCATGACTCACCTAACGTCAAATAATTTTTTCTTGAGGCACCAGCACGGTTTTCGTAGGGGGTTCTCCTGCGAGACCCAACTATGTGAATTTGTTCATGAACTGCAGACTAACCTAGAACGCCATATACAAACCGACGCCATATTTCTTGACTTTTCGAAGGCATTTGACCGTGTTCCCCATCAACGTCTGCTTTCTAAACTATCATCCCTAAATTTAGATCACCTTGCATATTCATGAATTAGAAGCTTTCTCGCGTCTCGTATGCAATACACGGTGGTTAACGAGCATGAATCAAAGCTAACAAACGTCACTTCAGGTGTACCTCAGGGTTCCGACTTTGGCCCACTGCTTTTTCTTATTTTTAATAACGACCTCCCACATGACATCTCCTGCAAAATACGACTTTTCGCCGATGACTGCGTCATCTATAACACCATCTCAACAGACACTGATAATCTTTTGCTTCAAAATGATCTAAAAAAAAATTAACGACTGGTGCGGAAAATGGCTCATGTCGCTAAACAAATCTAAGTGTAAGCTAATCCATTTTACCCGCAAGAAAACTCATTTACCCGTTCATTCTACCCTAGACAAAGACGTGATCGAATCAGTTTCAATTTACAAATATCTTGGCCTTAGACTAACGCCTGACCTCTCATGGAGACCTCACATCGAAGCCGTTTCTGCAGGGGCTTCACAGACCCTCGGATTCATCAGACGTAATCTGCGAGACGCCCCTCCCCAAGTCCGAAAGTTGGTATATGAAACGTATCTAAGGCCAAAATTAGAATATGCATCAGCAATCTGGAGTCCTCATTAAGTCTATCTAATCAATCATCTGGAGTCAGTACGAAACCGAGCCGCTCGATTCATCTTATCATCATATGACCACTTCACTAGTGTCTCTTCTCTAAAAAGTCAACTCGGGCTCATACCTTTACTCATTCGAAGGAAACTCTCCCGTTTATGCCTTCTTCATAAAATTTATTATCATAGCCCAGAACTAAAGAACGCCCTGCTCTCACCCCCCGATAGAATATCCTCCCGCCTAAACAACTTTTGTGCAATAAAACGTATTTCTGAAAAAAACTAACTCATTCAACGAATCATTTCTCCCATATGCCATCACACAGTTGAACCAGTTGCCATCCTCCATCGTCAGCACCTCTGATGGAACAGTGTTTTACGATAATTTACTAGCCCATTATGTATAATTTTTCATGTTCTTGTTTATAGTTACTGTTATTGTTCTACTACTGCGTTTGCTATTGTATTCTTCGTTTTACTGCCCCCCCCCCTTATGTAATGCCCTAAACGGGCCCTTAAGGTGAAAATAAATAAATGAAATAAATGAAATTTATTTGTTATTTGACCAAAGGCGTGCGCGCTTTATACAAAAAAAAAAAAAAAAGAATAAATTTTACTTCTTTAACAAACAACTTGTAGAAGGAACAGTCTCGTGGAGCGTATGATCAATGTTCAAAATGTTCTTTTATAGATGACTAGTATAGAAACATTAAAAACAACAACATAAAAGCAAGATGTGGCGGGGAAACAGCAGAGCGGACGTTGAAGGCGCTGAGCCTTCGCTAAATGTTTTATTTTTAACTTTATTCTCGTCTTTCGTTGTTTGCCAGACATTTTGTGTTTAAGAAAAATTAAAAATAACCGAAGTGACAGGTCCGCAGTATATTTCACAGCCGGTCAGCAAGAAAGGAGATACAAGTATAAGAAAACAAGACAAATTCGTTCAAGACTTGCTGAAGTTTGTTTTCAGATAAGTTCGGGCCGACCATGTCCGGTGACCATTTTTAATTTTTGAGAAAAATTATATTTTGATGGCCTATTGCCCATCAAAACAAAACCAAAATCTGTATTGCAAAAAAAAAATAACATTGCGAAAAAAAAAGAAAGAAAAAATTTAGAAGCACTTAGTGCAAAGCGCTTTCCGCGAATTGCGCGAAGTTGGCATTTCGGGCACCTCTCCCAAACAAAACAGTCATGGCTACGGGTCAAACATATTTACGCACAAACTAGGCATGAGGATAATAGACTCAAAATATAAATCATTAACTATTGACAATGTTAATTTCAAGAGAAAAATCGCAGACATGACACATTCTGCAAAAATACTAACGTTTCTTATTTTTTTCCGCATTAATAAATACCTAAGAATATTCAAATTTTTCCAGCGTGTTGTCCTGTATCTTGTTAATATTGGTGCTGCATATTGTTGCGCTGGCTAACGGAAACAATTTATGAGAAATTCTCAAACGGGTTCATTTCAATAATTAGGAGTCATTTTGAAACTCAAATAAAAAAGGCCACCTTCGATATTTTTTTTTAACTCTCTCACATTTAAGGCCAATGATAGGTACTAACAGAATATGAAGGAACATGTTGCATTACGTTTGTGTATACAAAGTTATAAAGCTAGAAATATCACCAAATTGAGGCCATTGCAGTACCGTGAATGGGGCGTGTAGATACTCATAGTTGAAAAATGTCTTTAATTACAAAGTGTAAAAATGGTCGAGGGTGGTCAGGAAGAAACTATTTGGCGGCACAGAGGCGGACGGTGGTTTTAAAGCGGAAAATTTTTATGGCGTTATTGTATGAGTTCACTCACTGTGCAACGGTCACTCAATGTGAAATTCTTCACTTCTCTCTCGGATTCAGTCATTATATAACGCCATCGCTCCACCCCACCTTGATATATATGCAGCTGTTACAATGTTTGAAGATAAAATGAGTAGCCAGGCGAGCTGGTTGATGTTACACATTTTCGAAAAACCGGAGACGACGGACGAAAAAGGGGACAACACACAAAACGTCTCAAACGTTGAGACGTTTTGTGTGTTGTCCCTTTTTTCGTATGTCGTCACCGGTTTTTCAAAAATGTCTTACAATGTACCGTCGCCATTTGGATAATCTGACATTTGTCTTTTAACTTAACTTTATGTGTGTTTAGGATGTTTTGTTTGTTTGCTATTTTTATTGTTTGTGTTGGTGCCCCTAAGGGAAGACCGATGTGGTTGTTTTGGGGCACTCAAAATAACGATTATTATTATTATTACGCAAAGAAGTGTGTGCGTGTGTTTTTTATATATATTTTTCTTTTCTTGTTCGATTACGATTGCTAACTCTTTTGAGCCACATCTTCGAGAAGCACTTTCCTATTCGCCGTGGCGCTGTGCTTATGCCAACTTGCGTGCGTGTGTGCAATTTGTATTTACGTCTTTTTTATATTGTGAGTTTTCCACCTTCCAAAGAACTGTACTGTGTCTCCAACAGAACTGTAACATTTTCATACTCGTGATTTGTTTTAATTTCGTTTATTGAGCTGCATTTCTTACTCATGTTTGTTTTTTTCTTAGTGTACTCTCTGGACGTGGTCTTACAAGCCCTAGCTGGCTTTGACCAGTCCGTCATCAACTCTGCGAGATCTGCATTCCTGAATAAAATTGTTATTATTATTATTATTATTATTATTATTATTATTATTATTATTATTATTATTATTATTAATAATGCTTTTGACAGCTGCCAAATAATAACATTCATTTTAATTATTTCGTCGACCTAAGACCTCTGGCGAAGTCATACCATCTGGACAAGAAAAGGAGCCTCTGTGGGACCGTCGATCGACATCCTACCATCTACGTAAAGCGGGCAAATCGTCTGAGGTGATTGCGAACCGCCTGCACGATCGCCGCCATGTCCCCGACGTCCTGCTTGTCCCAGTACCACTGAGGCCCCTTGCGTGCCCGGCATTGGAGTGTTGAACATCGCTCCAAGCCAGCGCTCCACGCCAACTCCGCTGTTGCGCCAAGTGAGGGCCCTTTTCATTCGCCTACGCCTTCAGACCTTATGATCACCGGACACACTGCTTTCACGGTGGGAATCGTGCTCTCATTACGCGCACAGATCTCACGGTGTGCTGTCTTGGTTCCGAGTGCTTCACCTTCGCTTCTCAAGTCTCAATAATGGCAATCAAGAAACCAGACGCTGTCTCTACTAAGCAAAGTGAGCGCGTGTGTTAGGATACTTTCTGGTGTGGCTGGTAGACATAGTTGTCGGTACCCACAGCGCGTTTATCTGAAGCTTGTTTCACTCACGTTTTACTTGTTTCATCCGACCATGCCTTCAACAGAATGCTTTAAGTGTCGCGAGCCGGTACCGTTGGATGGAAGATATATGATATGCACGAGTTTTTCAAACAGCTTTCATCTTGGAAAGTCTTGTGCTGGCGTTTCTGCCAGTACATTTAATGCAATGAGCTCTGTGAAGCGCGAGCAATGGTGCTGTCACTTCTGCCGCCCGTCTGCAAACAAGTCCAATGCAGGAAGCGCGGGAGCGAATTCGCAGCGTGAATATACGTCATTTTCCTCGCTGTTAGCAGAGGTTAACAACAAATTAGACCTGCTTCTTTCTCTCAAGAGCAGTGTCGACACGCTACTTCAGCTTCCTGCAAAAGTCGAGGAGCTCCTGGACGTCAAATCCGCTGTACACTCTTAAAAAAAAAGGAGTCCAAAGGGAGTCGCTGCTTCCATGACTCCCTTTGACACTTCACGACTCTCTTATAGAGTCAATGATTCGTGTGACTTTGTTTTGACTCTTCAACTTCTCAACGGGAGTCACAGATCAGCAGCATTTGGCGCATAGTATTCGTTTTCTAATTTATTTTTAAGGTATTCAATGGCTACTAAATTTTGTGAATAGGTCGTTCCACAATGAAGCCATCAACACGTACACACCCAACTAACGCTACCCAATTTTTATTTTTTATTTCTAAAATTGTCACTTACATTCAGCGATTAGTGGGCGAACATAAATACTAAGAGTAAAGCACGAAAAGACTAGTAAATATTATCGCATTGCATAGAAACCACATGTCACAAAATAAGAAAAAAGTCACAAGATTCGTCTCCACGCAGCCATTGCTCACGTTGTCGTCGTGAATTGCTGCACACTTGCGTGCTATGCAGTAATTACCCTTTTCTTTTGATGGCTACTTATCGAATAGATCTAATAACGAAATAATTAAGATTTTGACATCACAGGGAGTGAGCGAAAAAGCCGCCCCGACGATGTCAAGTGAACGCAGGTCGACGTACGCCGAACGCCTCGCAAGATCAATGCGTGTATTTGTTTGTAAGCTGGAGAACAGCCACTAAGACTAGTACTCAAATTTTATAAAACCATTTCGTCGCCGTTCGCTATTTTCAATGAGGCAAACGCGGAAATGACGACCCTCGCTGTTCGAGAAGGCGTTCAGGCGCAAACATGCACCTCTTGCTACGGCGCTGTGACGAAATTGACCAAGGGAATGAGGGTATTATAGAAGTGCAGTACTATTCGTCTAAATGGTTGTTCTAGCTAGAGGTTGCGAACTAATGCACGCAGTGAGCTGACACGGCGTTCGGCGTACGTCGACCTGCGTTCACTTCGCCTCTGCTGGGTTTTTACCCGCTCCCCTGACAGCAAAGTCGTAATTGATCCGTTATTCGCTGTGTCTTTGCTATGACGAGAAGAACAGCTAGGGCACTTACAGCATCGCGAACATTATCGCGAGATATTT
>JABSTQ010004210.1:0-39627 GCA_013358835.2 Ixodes persulcatus
AAACGTGAGCTTCAGGAACCGGGGCATGAGGCAAAGATGTCAGGTAGATTGTTTTACAGACACTCTAGAATTACCAACAGCTTTCCCGTGCAGTAAGGTGGTGAGATTATTTTTATTGAACATCTTGAAAAATAGCACACAAAAACAAGGAATAAAGGAGAGGAATACACACACTACATATGAGTGCAGACACCCAAATTACATAAATTAGAAAAGCAAAAAAAAGAAAAAAAATGCAGGAGCTTTAGCAAAAGTTCAAACAGGTCCAAGTGGAACGTGCTAATTCGCTCATATGCATAAGACTGTAAAAATGATTTCCTCGGCAGCTCAGGTAAGAGACGGATGTGCGGACACAATGGTCGCCCATACTATGAATAATAAAGGCCTAAAATAATCCTCTTGTATGCTTTTCATATTATCTGCTAATTATTCACATTTTTCCCAAGGATGACATACACGAGCAGTGTAAACAGTGCATAGGCAGGTGACAATCCATCGTAGACTTTAGAGAGAGATTGAGCTGTCTGTATGTATTAGCCATCCATCTGTTACCTTAACTGACATGGAAATTATGTTTTTTTTTTTAAATCTGCTCTTGCTAACAGGTAAATCAGCACATTCCACTTGGCCTGTGCTCGAGCTCCTTCCACATTCTTTATTTCTTCCTTCTTTTCTGATTCATGCGAGTTGAATCTGGGCTTGCATGAGGTCTACGTGTTGCTCTCCTTGTCTCCTTGACCTTTTGTGAACTATTCTTCAAGGTGTTCAATTAGTACCAGCTCACCACCTAACTACAATCATGCAACAACTAAAATCTATTACAA
This sequence comes from Ixodes persulcatus, assembly GCA_013358835.2. Classification (NCBI taxonomy): domain Eukaryota; kingdom Metazoa; phylum Arthropoda; class Arachnida; order Ixodida; family Ixodidae; genus Ixodes; species Ixodes persulcatus. The sequence continues at coordinate 825 of JABSTQ010004210.1, forward strand.
CTTACACCATTCGCTAAAGGCAGCACCGAACGAAAATACAGGGATTAGGTGACACTACCTTAATTCAGGACATGCTTGTAAATTTCCCCAGAAGCTTGTAATTAATATTTGATAGCCTCTAATAATAATTAAAAAAAAAAAATTACCAGTAGGAACAGAATAAATGCTTCATCATTTAAAGCAGCCTGAGAGTTTCTGGAGGTGTAAAATTTGTTGCACGTGCGTTGGATCATACAAAACATGTGTACAGCAAATGATGTTTTAGAGCTCGACATTTCGCTAAAAACTACTTAAGTGCCGGCGTCAAAAATTATTTCGCGGGCACAAATTTTTGCGATCGGGAGTGCTATGCTATGCATTAATCACCATGGGGTGAATTCCTCGCGGCACCAATTTTAGGCAATTCTTTTCCGATTATGAATCGCTAATATGAAGTCGTTTGCAGACGACTAGGCGGCGGAAGCTACGGGCTTCTCGATCAATCAATCGCTGCCTTTTGTCGGATCCAGCTCTCCGCACGCAAGTACGGAGAGTAGCTTCATCGATGGAGGGGCACCGCGCCCTTCCAGACATTCTATATTTCGTTTCACCTTCGGTCCGAGCGCGGCCGATGTTATGAGCCGAAAGGCCAATTAAACAGCGCAAAAAGCGCAACGTCATGGCGTGCTCACTGCGCTTGATAGGACTAGCCGGCGTAGGAGCACGCACAGAGAGACGGCGAATACCGGCTCGTCCTATCAACTGCAGAGAGCACGCCATGACGTTGTGCCTCTTTCGCTCTTTGATTGAACCTTCGGCTCATAACATCTGCCGCGCTCGGACCGAAGCTGAAACGAAGTATCGTTAACCAGTAAACAATACGGGGAAAAAAGGCAGTCACCTTCCCCCCTCCCACCCTCCCCCCTCCTCCTTCCTCCTTCTTCTTGCTCCTCCTCCTCCTCCTCCTCCCCACCCACCCCCTCCGTCTCCGAAAGAGTTCCGCCGCTACCGATGGACCATGAATAAGTACGCAGCCTCTGCATCGAGGAGAAAAGAAGAAAAACAGCCTCGCATAACACCATTCGCACACAATTAGTAACACTCGTAAAATTAAGCCATTGCTTTTACCATATGTAAATAACAAGCCATTTGACCGCAGGAAAGAATAATCTAGCCCTAACGAACAAAGAAACGAACTTACTTCGGGTTCCGTGCCGTGATCTTGGGCTGTTGAGCAGATTTGACGTAGTTCCACGAATCACAGTCGCTTCCGTCTTTAACGGACACATTTGCAACTAAGGCAAACTCCACGCATCACGACTAATCGGGAAATTGACCACAAGACACAGGCATGCAAACACACACGGCTGGAAAAACTTGCGAAACATAGGCTGTTGATTCGATCGGTTTGTATTCGTATCTTCATCACGCTTGAAATAAAGTGTCAGCAACCCGCATTATAAAACTCATAAAAGACATACTATTAATAAATTATTCCGCACGTCAACATTTCCACAATATTATAAATAAGTGCTGAACACGCAGCAAAATCTTAAATACGAAACTACTGGTAAAACAGCCGCAAACGAAAATAGCAGACATGTAAACTACTTGTAATAGCGCGTAGCCGAGCTGGCGACCGTAGCCTAGTTTGTTAGAGCGTCGTCCGGCTGGGCGTGTGGTCGATGGTTCGAATCATCGTGAAGCAGCTACATTTGTTTACCTTTTTTTTTATTAGTTTTTATTATTCAAATGATTTTTTTTATGTTTTTGCAGTCGTCGGCACCGTGATTTAAGGTAACAATCACGCAGACAGTGAAAATAAAAAGTGCGAGCCCAAGGTTGAATTGTTGCGAAGCACAAACCATGGCCCTCTTGTTTTGCCGGGATTATTTACTGCATCCGTGCTAATATGTGGGTCAGTGTAGTAGGGAAACAGCGCAAGTACTTCCAACGAAGAAAGGAATGTAATAATAATGTGCATATTGCGAGCGAAATGGGAAAATGACAAATGTGTAAGTGGTAAAACTGCCACAGTGATGCAGCCGAAGTTTTTTCTGAAAGCGGTCATCTTCACCCAAAATTGAAACAAAAATACCGCTATTTTAAGGCAGTTATTTAGCTGAGCTCACAGAGAGCTACGTAATAAGCACATCTCTTAATTTACTCACTTCCGGAAGGTAATATTTTATTTTGTTCTGGTAGATCAGTGCTATCCCCCGCGTACCGCCTGGTTTTACTTATCGCCGGCTGCGCTCCGCAGTTTTACTTTTTCATTAGGCCTAAACACGTTTTTATTTCTGAGATTCAAGTACAGTGCGGATAATTAAACTAGCTTTCAGAAACGGTATTGTTTGGCGTTGTAACATTTATTTTTCGTAGCGTCAAGGGGTCACTTTCACAAACCCGGCAGTGTGAACATCCACAATGCATTAATGTTTCTCGCTTTTTTGCGTTAAAAAAAAAAAAAAAGATTTTATATTCGCGTTTTTCTGGTACGGTATGTCGTATAACATAAGCTATCAAAGAGGCAGACATCGTTTGGCTATGTCAACATTTAAAATATTTCTGTTAGATGATCGTAACTACCACAGAAAACAGTCGATTCCTGCCTAAAATAGCATATTTTAACACTCGATTAAAATCACCGATAAAATGATCTCAGGAGAGTTATGTACCTGTCGTAGCGTCATAAGCAATAAACACATCTCTTACCGGTGGCGTACCAACTTGTTTTTGAGTGGGGGGCAATCCGCCCCACCCCCCTCCAGTGCCGGGTAGCGGTGTCCTTGGTATCGCTTGTGCCTCGCCGGCCAGTATTTGACCTGCCCAGTGGCGGATTTCTCGAGTGGGGGGGCGTCGGGCAAAACACGAGCCTTGCCCCCCCGGTTGATACGGCCATATCTCTTACTTTTCTAGTTTATGGAAAGTAATGTTTATTATTGTTTTTGTAACTCAAACGCGTGCTCAATCATGCCACGTGTTTTTTGTTTTGTTTTTCATTTGGAGGTTTTGTTATACTATTTTTATTTTTTTTAGCAGAGCGAAACACGTGCGTATACCGCCGGACCTTCAGTATAGCACATCAAATTAAACCGCCTTCCTGAAAAAAGTATTGTTCGCCTTTGTAAAATATATTTTTCGTGGCGTAGGCGGTCAGATTCTCCAATCCTGGACTGTAAATTGTCCTCACCGCATTGTTCACGAGTTTTCGCGATAAAACTCGTCAGCCTTGCCATGCTGGGATCAAATACGCCAGCGTCGGCATTCATTTACGAAGGATTGATGAGGGCAAACATTTCCACTCGCTATTCATGAATTGAAGCAGTTCGTCAGAATCGCAATGACTTGACTGCAGAGCGAAAAAAGGGAAAAAAAAATAAAACGATGCCGGTCAGTAAACGGAACTTCCTTGGAAGGGCTCGCCAGCCTGAACAGCAAAGCGCCGATGCCGTCCAGTCACTGAACTTCCATGTTACTGGAACTTCCAGTTACTGGAACCTCCACGGAAAGACTGGCCAGCAAAGAGAGCAAAAACACGATGTCGGTCAGTCACTGTAACTTCTACGGCTGAACTGGCCAGTGAGCAAGACGAAACGCCGACGCCGGCCGGGGCCGGTAGCTCACCGGCGCCCATGGCCGGGCACCGCCATCCAGCTACCAGGACCGGCCGGCGTAGTCCCGATACCGGCCGACCTGGGTAGATCCATTCCGATCTGCTGGAACGGTGTAGTTGGTGGAGGAATCGGCTGCAGGAGACCTGCCGGCTTCGTCGGCGGTTTCTTGCGTCGCTGGCACTCGTGGCAGGACGGGTGTAGAGGTGGACAGTTTTGGGGAGCTTGGGCCTGTAATACTTTTCACGAATACGGGCCAGTGTCCGGCTGTAACCAAGGTGTCCCGACGTCGGGTCGTCATGACATGCTTGAAAAATCTCCTCTTGAAGGTCAGCCGGGATTACCAGCAGCCACGGCGAGTTCTTGTTTCCGAAGTTTTCTTTGTAGAGCACACCCTGTCGAATGGCGAAAGTCGGCAGGGTTCGTGAGAAAACACGGGGCACGGTACTCCCGCCCCCTTACAGGCGCTCGATTAATGCGCGTAGCTCAGGATCGTCCCGTTGACGTCGTGCCATGTCTTCGGTGTTGACTGCTCCTAGGAAGCACTCGTCGTCATTGTCGTCGCTGCAGCCGGAAGGGGTTTCGACGGGGGCTCTGGACAGGCAGTTGGCGTCGCTGTGCTTGCGGCCTGACTTGTAGACCACAGTCATGTTGAACTCCTGTAATCGGTAACTCCATCGAGCGAGGCGTCCTGACGGGTCCTTGAGATTCGCAAGCCAGCAAAGCGAGTGGTGGTCCGTCACCATGCGGAACGGGCTCCCGTACAAGTACGGACGAAACTTCGTGATTGCCCAGACGACCGCAAGGCATTCTTTCTCAGTCGTGGAGTAATTTTTCTCCGCCTTGGACAGTGTCCGACTTGCGTAGGCCATGACTCTCTCGAAGCCTTCTTGTACCTGGACCAGTACTGCGCCGAGTCCCGCGTTACTTGCGTCCGTGTGAATCTCGGTTTCCGCATCCTGATCGAAATGACCAAGCACAGGAGGAGTCTGGAGTCGTCGTTTCAACTCGTCGAATGCCTGCTGCTGCTCCTCGCCCCATTCGAACTTCTCGGCGTCCTTCGTGAGGTTTGTGAGCGGTGCGGAAATTGTAGCGAAATCCCGAACGAAGCGTCGATAGTAGGCGCAAAGTCCAAGGAACCTTCGCACGGCCTTCTTGTCTGTTGGCGCTGGAAATGCCGCGACGGCGCGAGTCTTCTCGGGGTCTGGGCGGACGCCTTCGTTACTACCCACGTGGCCTAGAAACTTCAGTTCGTCATAGGCGAACCGGCACTTTGACGGCTTGAGTGTGAGTCCGGCGGTCTGAATGGCTTGGAGAACAGCTCGGAGTCGTCGCAAGTGCTCGTCGAAGTCACTTGAAAACACTAAGACGTCGTCAAGGTAGACGAGACAGCTCTGCCACTTCAGCCTTGCCAGTACTGTGTCCATGACACGCTGGAAAGTTGCCGGCGCCGTGCATAGGCCGAAAGGCATGACCTTGAACTCGTACAGGCCATCTGGCGTAACGAAAGCTGTCTTCTCTCGGTCCCGTTCATCGACTTCAATCTGCGAGTAGCCGCTCTTCAGGTCCATCAATGAAAAGTATCGAGAGTGGCGCAGGCGGTCTAGCGTGTCATCGATTCGGGGGAGTGGATGGACGTCTTTCTTCGTTACCGCGTTCAGCTGCCGGTAGTCCACGCAGAACCTAAGCGTTCCGTCCTTCTTCCTAACCAGCACGACTGGAGAGGCCCACGGACTGCTTGAAGGCTGGATTATGTCGTCGTTCAGCATTTCTTCCACTTGCTGTTGGATGACCTCCCGTTCTTTTATGGAGACTCGGTACGGCGATCGGTGCACTGGGAGCGCGTCGTCGTCGGTGACGATGCGATGCTTCGCAACGGTGGTTTGGCGCACCTTCGACGACGTCGCGAAGCAGTTGCTGTATTCGGCGAGGAGGTCTCTCAGCTGCCGTCGTTTCGGGCCTGGAAGCTCGGGGTCAATGTCAAGCTGCGCTGGCGGCGCACCTTCGACGACGTCGCGAAGCAGTTGCTGTATTCGGCGAGGAGGTCTCTCAGCTGCCGTCGTTTCGGGCCTGGAAGCTCTTGCTGAGGTGGCGATGATTCTTCATCAATCGCGGCGATTTCGGCGGAGTTCCAAAGTTCCTCGACGTGGCCCACAGTGGCACCTTTTGTGAGGTGTTGCGTTTCTTGTCGGAAGTTTGTCACGAGCACCACGGTGCGCCCATCCTGAAGTTTAGTCACTCCTCTTGCGATGCCCATTCCTCTTCCCAGGAGCAATTGAAGGTTGCCTTCAAGAACAACTTCGCCGCAGTTAGCTGCATCGGTCACGGCGGGTACGACAACACTTGATCGCGGCGGCAGGTCCACGTGGGCGGCAGCGACTCGGATGGCGGCTGACGCTGTTTGGGGTTTCTCTGAAGGCGGAACAGGCTTGCGCAGCGTCAATCTGTTCTCACCAACGTCGATGACGGCGCCGTATTCACACAGAAAGTCCATGCCGAGGATGACGTCTCTGGAACAGTCTTGTAGAACGACGGACTTCACAGGGCACGTCTCACCGTGGATCTCCACTCGAGCAGTGCATCTCCCGACTGGTGTAATGAGGTGTCCTCCGGCGGTTCGTATTTGAGGTCCATCCCACGGCGTCATGACTTTTCGAAGGCGGCGGGAAAGCCTCCCACCCAAGACTGAGTAGTCTGCTCCGGTGTCTACGAGTGCTGATGCGTCGTGGCCGTCGATGGGGACGTTTAGGTTGTTTGACACCGTTGCAGGGGCGTCGTTGGGGTGCGTGGCGTCGAGAGATTGGGAGCGCTCCGGCCTTCTTGGAGGCTCTTTACTTGGGTCGTCTTCGGCAACGGCACCTCCGGGCGTTGCCGCACTTACTTTTCCTGACGAGATAGGGGGGGCAGGCTCTCACGGCGCGACCGACGGAAAGGCGATCCGGAACGTCGGGGGGATGGAGAACGGGAACCTCGTGGTGCTGTTGGCGCTGGTGACGGAGGGGAAAGGAGGTATTCCTCGATGTCTCTTGGTCGTTCTCCAAAACGAGGTCGACATTCGTTTGGCGCGAATCCTCGCAGGCCGAGCTGGCGGTAGGGGCACCTTCGGTAAACGTGGTCAGCCTCCCCGCAGTTAAAGCACACCAGACGTCCGTCATCCGTGCGCCACACGTCGGTCTTTCGAGGTCCACGCTGCTCTTGGCGCGGAGTGTACTGCGGCAAAGAGACTTCTCGTCGGGGTGCAGCTGGGTACTGCCGGGTGACAGGAGGCTGCGGACGACGAACTACTGCGGCGCAGGTCACAGCTGGGCGTTTTCAGAGAAGATCGAACAACCATGTCCGGTGACTATTTTTAATTTTGATGAAATAAATATATTGTGCTGGCTTTATGCCTAGAAGAATAAAACCAATCCTTGTTTTCGGAAAAAAAGTTTGTCTTTGAGATAAAAAATTGGAAGCACCCCCTCAGTCACATGCGCGTTTTGTGTATCGCGCGATGTTGACATTTCGGGCGGCTTTCCTCAAAAACCTGTTCTGGCTACGGGTCTTTAAATACTCACTAACAAATTAGGCATAGGAAGGGTTGAGAAAAAGTATTAATCACCGAGTATTTGGGTTAGGTATTTTGAGAAAAAAATCGCAAACACGGCACATTGCGCAATAACGCTCTGGATTCAAGAATATTTTTCTCCGTATCTATAAAAGCCAAAGTCTTCAAACTTTGCCAGTGTGTTTCCCTGTATATAGTTCATCTTTGCGTGAACTATTGTTGTCCTGGTTAGCTGGAGAAATTTACAAGAATTGTTCCCACAGGCGCATTTAACTACAAATGCATTATTTTGAAAATCATTTAAAAAAGGCCATCTTTAATTTTCTTTAAACTCTCTGAAATTAACGTTTATGATATGTACTAACAGAGCCTGCGAAAACATGATGCAATATTTGTGTTGCTTTTAAGTTATAAAGCGAGAAACATGGCCAAATTGACGCTAACGCGGTTGCCATAAATGGTGCGTGCACATACCCGTTCTTCACAATTTCATTTTTATTAAAACATGTAAAAATGCTACAGGGTGGTCAGGAAAAGACAACTTGACAGCACGGAGGTGGACGTTAGTTTTGAAGTGAAAATTCCTAATACATTTTCGTACAGCCGACCCAAGAATGCATATGGGCCGGAGCGATCGAGGTGCGCGATACCTGTAACATGCCTCGCGGTTCCTGTTTCAACAGCTGGGGTATAGCGTCTCCGTCTACGCGACGTAAAGGAAGCAACCGGAACGACTTTGCAAACAGATCAGCCTACAACCTTGGCGGTAACATGATATAGGAAGTATTGCGCGGCAGAACCTGAAACTGCGCCCGCTGTGAGCACCAATAGATCCGCCGCCATGGAGGGCCGTACAACGCGTAGAAAATAAAGATACATACAAAAAGGAAAAATAATTGCGATTTAATGATATTGTCTGTAACTTAATTTATAGGACAACTGTTTGGAGAATCGTGAAATCCAATTTAGGTATACCCATGTGACCTACGGAAGTGATGGTGCAACAAGCCACTTTAAGAACAAGTACCAACTACACGAGCTGCAGAGCCACAAATACACATCAGCGAGGTGTCTTTTTCCGCAGCTTGACATGGCAAGAGTGCCTGTGATTGAATCGGGGGTCGTGTCAAGCACCAGACAACCTTGTACAGCCTCCGAAGACCCACCAAGTCGATGATCAAGTCGGCGTCGGAGATGGTTGCCCCACTGAACACTAAACTGCCGAACGTGAAACTAATCCACCTCCCTAAAGCTGACGTCAAAGTGCTCCGGGACATGAAAGCGAAGAACTGGGACTCTGTTTCCTTTGTGCGTGGTATTCAGTCCTGTCACTTCTGGCAGTGTAAGCGGTCCGACACTTCGTACCGCAGCTGTTTTAGCAAGAACAGTAGCCGCTGAAAATATATATATTTAAAAGTAAAGTCTACTATGGCTGCGAAAAGCAGATCGAGGTCGCGAGCTTGAGGTGCCACTGAGAAGAAACGAACAGTGATGGCTACAGGCAAAACGGGAAAAATATTTTTCTTTTCGGAGTGCCAGAAGAGTGCCATGACCGACTCAGGTCTGCGTCCGGTAGAAAGAATTCACGCGACAAACTACGAATGTGCGCACAGGATCTTGATTAATTAAAGTAGTTTCAATTGTACCACTTTAAGCATGTGTTCTTTCTTATAACTATTGAAACGTCAGCAGCCCAGCCTCCCCACGAAGGGTAGGCTCCGAAATTCACTGATCCGAGATATCTGAATTTAAATTATTCACTTGTGCTTCAAACTCACGTGTAATCTTTTGTATGAATTCTAAGTTTTCACGAATTCCTGTCACAGTGCTTTCTCTTAACAGACTTCCTAAATTTTTCGACCCCTTGCTTGCCCTTGTTTGAAATTAGCCACGTCCTATCTTTTTCCACTCCCGTTACGTCAATTCTGTATATTTAAAGCCCTGTGAAATAAAAAAAAAAAAAATATTGCAAAGCATTTTTGAAGAGCCTGATGGGACAGATAATGAGCCTGGATCTGTGAAAAGTATAAGAAAAATTGCGATGGCCTTCATTTTAAACTGATTTTCCACTTATTGCGAAATCGGTAACCTGTATAAATTTCAGTGTATTTATTTTAGAAAGGTTATCGTTCTTAATTTCAACGACAATTTATGAAAATATAGAACAGACGCCTTCAAAAGATTTAAAAAAAATTGAATTTCCAGTTTTTTAAGATCCGGATCGATAAAGCTCTAAATTGCTTCGTAATCAATAATCTAGAGTCCCTGCACAAAAAATAGTAAACCTAAGAAACAACAGTTTTGCTTTAATAAATATCCAAAAAGACGGTTTCAGGCAAGTCGCAAAAACAAAGAGCGTATACCGACAGCGACTTTGTAATTTTGTTTTCCTCAAGAGAAATTGTATGTTCCGCAGAAAAAGTTTAAATATGTTTTTGCGCTTGCACAAGTAAAACATATATCATTTGCTAACAATTAAAAAAAAATGTCCACCGGACATGGTTGTTCGATCCTATCTGAAAACGCCCAATACAAAGAATCTCAGGCAATCGGAATTTGTTTGCTTTTAAGTATCGTTTTTTTTTCTACGCATTGGCGCTCACAGGCGGCGCAGGTTCGGGTTCTGCCGCGTCCTACTTCCTATATCATGTTACCGCCAAGCTTGCTTGCAAGCTTGCTATTATCTGCTTGCAAAGTCGTTCCGATTGCTTCCTTTACTTCGCGTAGACGGAGACGCTACACGCCAGCTATTGAAACAGGAACCGCGAAGCATGTTACATGTATAGCGCACCTCGATCGCTCCGGCCCATGTGCATTTTTGGGACGGTTGTACGAAAATGTATTAATAATTTTCATTTCAAAACTAACGTCCACCTCCGTGCTGTCAATATGTCTTTTCCTGACCACCCTGTAGCATTTTTACATGTTTTAATAATAATGAAATTGTGAAGAACGGGTATGTGCACGCACCGTTTATGGCAACCGCGATAGCGTCAATTTGGCCATGTTTCTCGCTTTATAACTTAAAAGAAACACAAATATTGCATAATGTTTTTGCAGACTCTGTTAGTTCATATTATAGACGTTAAGTTCAGAGAGTTTAAAGAAAACTAAAGATGGCCTTTTGTTTTTAAATGAATTTCAAAATAATGCATTTTTACTTAAATGCCCCTGTGTGAACAATTCTTGTAAATTTCTTTAGCTAGCCAGGACAACCATATTTCACGCAAAGATGAACTATATACAGGATAACACACTGGCAAATTTTGAAGACCTTAGCTTTTATAGATACGGAGAAAAATATTCTTGAATGCACAGCGTTATTGCGCAATGTGCCGTGTTTGCGATTTTTTTTCTCAAAATAACTACTCTAATACTCGGTGATTAATACTTTTTCTCAATCCTTCCTATGCCTAATTTGTTAGTGAGTATTGGAAGACCCGTAGCCAGAACAGTTTTTTGGGGGAAGCCGCCCGAAATATCAACATCGCGCGATACGCAAAACGCGCATGTGACTGAGGGGGTGCTTACAAATTTGTTTCGCAAAGACAAAATTTTTTTTCCCAAAACAAGGATTGGTTTTATTCTTCTGGACATAAAGCCAGCACAATATATTTATTTCATCAAAATTAAAAAAGGTCACCGGACATGGTTGTTCGATCTTCTCTGAAAACGCCCAGCTGGTGGTTCCGGTGCGGCGTCGGCGAGAACGTCTGGCTGGAGCGCTTGCTGGACCTCTTCTCGAACCATCTCGGCGATCGAGAGTGAAGCTGGACGTTCGGCGGCCGGTAGCAGCTTCTTCAGCTCTTCACGGACGATGTCCCGGATTATTTCGCGGATGTCCATGTTGTTGCAGCCGGAAGACGAAAAGGCAGCGACGCCGGGACCTCGGTGATGGTGGGCGGCACGAGCTTGAGGGGCACGTTCGATGTTGGTGGCCTCCGTGATGAAGCCTTCGACGGTGGTAGGCGGGCTCCGAACAAGGCCTCCGAAGATGTTTTCCTTTGCGCCGCGCATCAAGACCCGCAGCTTTTTTTCTTCGGGAGCGTTTGGGTCGGCGCGATTCATCAGGTGGAGAACGTCTTCGACGAAGCTTGTGACGCTCTCGGTCTGCCCTTGGTTTCTCGCTCGCAGGAGTTCTTCGCCACGCTGTCGTCGGTGTTGGTTGGCAAAGGAGGGTCGCAGCTTGGCCTGGAATTCTTCCCACGACGAAATCGACGCTTCGTGGTTTTCAAACCAGGTGCGTGCCGTGCCTTCCAGAGCGAAGTACACATTCTGAAGGCACTGCTCCAGTGTCCATCGGTTATGGCGGGCCACTCGTTCGTAATGGTGTAGCCAGTCCTCGACGTCTTCATAGGGCTCACCATGGAAGGACACGGGCGTACGGGCGGCGACGGGTAGGACAACGACGGGTGGCGTGTTCATCGTCGCGGTCTTCTTCCTCGGTTTCGGTGGCAAGGGTCCGAATTCTGGGGATTTGCCTTTGGTAGGGCGGCTTGATCGGGTTTTGGCGTCTTCTGCGAAGGGTAACCTCCCGGGGCTGAGCACGTCAATTGGCGGGCGTGTTTTCGGAGGGGTACGCTCCACGGGCATAGAATGCGATACCCCGCACCTCCACCAAATGTCACGGGTGGTGACCAAAAGAACAATAAATAAACAGGAAGAAAGAAACGTTTAATGTGGCGAACTTGTGCCAAAAATGAAAGGGTACAGAAAATAATAACAGAGCGTCGCGGGCGTCGAAGTCGGCGTAGAGCAGAGTCGAACGCTGGGGCGAGACTGACCGTGGCTCGCTACGCGAAGCCCCTTATGTACACGCGTGAGCTTCTGGAATAATCGGCGTAGACGGTTCGGCGTGTAGAACTTTCTAAACTCGAACAAGCAACACGGTCCTCGAATTTACCAGAACATTAGATTAGATGTCAACAAAAAGACGTCCCCGCGGCCAGGAGTCGCACCCTGGCTTTTCGGGTGGGAGGCAGGCGCTATAACCGTTAGGCCACGCGCGCGCTACCTACTTGGCAAGCTGCGCGCGCGGCAATATTTATCACGATCCATCGGCTAATTAACTAAAATTGCCCCCTCACTCAGATACAAGTTGGTACGCCACAGCCATTACCGCATGGCAACGAGCAGGTGTTGGACGCCGGGCATCCGGAAGACACCCCGAAACTTCAATACACGCGTCTAACGTCACCAAAGTGGCGCTTCTATCGGCACATGTCAGATGTGTTTTCACCCGAAGATGATTTCTGCATTAGCGCAGTGTCCACGCTTAGTGTGCACAAACCCGGACGTTTTTGTGAACAGCGTGCTGTTCCTTATAATATTGCAAACAAGGCATTCTGATTAGTAGTGCCGCAGGTGTGTATTCACACACAGTTCGCGCATAAAGATACACTCGGTAGCTCAACTTTGCGGCACACAGGAGCGCCAGCCGAAATGACTGGCTGCTCCTTCTGGCGGCACGTTGCCGCTCTCAAGACTTACGCTTTCAGACTGCACTTCCTTTTGTGCTCACAGTAGCGTCTTTTTCACTCGCTTCCGTCCGCCGCGCCCGAAATGACCGGGACGGGCGCCAGGTGCCGCTTGGTCAATCGTCATGCCACGCTTCTGCCTTGGCAGGCGTGATGAGTGGCTCCTAATAACATTTCGCGGCACCTTGCGCCAGTTCCTGTTTTCCAAGACGGAAGCGATGGAAGCGAGCGAAAAAAAATGTGACTGCGAGCACGAAATTAAGCGCATGTGCAAGCATGAGCCTTGAAAGCGACAACGCACTATTAGAAGGCGCAGCCAGTCATTGCGGCTTAAATGTGGACTAGCTCTCCCGTGCCGTGCAAATATTTGCTGCCGACTATACCTTTGGCAGCCTTGCATGCATTCGCAAGTGCATACCCAGTCATGGTGGGGTACCCGCCCTTACTCCCAACATCACATGACGTGTGGTAACGTGATGATTTCTTCGGGTACTGTTTCATTCAATTCCTTCATCTTAAAAGCGCGTGACGCCTGATTGGCTCCTTGTTGGAGTGTACCTTTCTTTTATAGTTCAGCATTTGAAGTTCGAGCGTCTCATTATAATGTCGCAGGGTTATAAAGGAGTCCCAGTTTTTGAGCACTTTGATATACCCAAGACACAAATATCGCGCTAACACTTGAGACGCCGACGAAGCAATCTGGCACGCACACCCCTCAAACATTGAATTTGCCGTTAGTTCAATTAATATTAAATAACCCTTCTTTTCAATTTTTTAAATATCATTTGCACGAGCGCCCCAACAATCTACTACTAAAGCAATGTTAGCTCTTAAAGTTCGTCAACCGCGCATGGCGTGATGAAAAAAAATACTAACAAAAAAATGAAAGCCGTTTACAACTTCCTGTTATGCCGAATTGGAGCGCAGCTCTTGAGGAGGAGGAGGGAAGGGTAATCAGGGGAGGGTATACCCCTCCTCCTCCCCTCATTCTTCAATCTCCTGTCGGGGGGAGTCACGTGACCATAGGGGAGGGGGGGTCACGTGATCTGGGGGGTCACGTGACCCCCCATTCCCCTCCTCCCCCCAGGTCACGTGACCCCCCATTCCCCTCCTCCCCCCAGGTCACGTGACCCCCCCTCCCCCTCCTCCCCGAGGTCACGTGACCCCCCTCCCCCTCCCCGAGGTCACGTGACCCCGGGGGGGGGGGGAGGGGGGCTCGCGCGGTGCATTATGGGATATTTCCCATGCACCGCGCGGTTACGCCGACGGCGACGGCGACGCCGCTCAAGCCGGAAACGGGCGCCTAAGAGCTGGGCTCTAAAAAATGAAAGCCATTTACAACTCCCTGTAACGCCGAATTAGAGCGCAGCTCTTGAGGAGGAGGGGAAGGCACGGGGGGGGGGGGGGGGGGTCACGTGACCTCGAGGGGTGGGGGTGGAGAAAATTTTCCGCTAAATTTATCGGGGAAAATTTTGGGCTAGGTTTAGTGGGCAAAGTTTTCCGCTAAATTTAGCGGGGAAAATTTTTGGCTAAATTTAGCGTGGAAAATTTTCTGCTAAACTTAGCAGGGAATTTTTCCACTAGATTTAGCGGGGAAAATTTTCCGCTAATTTAAGCGAAAAAAATCTTCCGCTAGATTTAGCGGAGAAAATTTTCCGCTAAATTTAGCGGGGAAAATTTTCCGCTAGATTTAGCGGGGAAATTTTTACGCTAAAATTGGCGGGGAAAATTTTCGGCTAAATTTAGCGAGGAAAAGTTTCCGCAAGATTTAGCGGGGAAAATTTTCCGCTAAATTTAGCGGGGAAAATTTTCCGCTAGATTTAGCGGGGAAAAGTTTCTGCAAAATTTAGCGGGGAAAATTTTCCGCTAAACTTTGCGGGGAATTTTTCCGCTATATTTAGCGGGGAAAAATTTCCGCTACATTTAGCGGGCATATTTTCCGCTAAATTTAGCGGGGAAAATGTTCCGCTAGAATTAGCGGTGAAAATTTTCCGCTAAATCTAGCGGGGGAAATCTTCCGCTAGATTTAGCGGGGAAAATATTCCGCTAAATTTAGCAGAGAATTTTACTGCTAGATTTAGCGGGAAAAATTTTCCGCTAGATTTAGCGGGGAAAATTTTCCGCTAAATTTTGAGGGGAAAATTTTCCGCTAGATTTAGCGGGGAAAATTTTCCGCTAAATTTAGAGGGGGAAATTTTCCTCTAGGTTTAGCGGGGAAAATTTTCCACCTAATTTAGCTGGGAAAATTTTCCGCTAAATTTAGCGGGGAATTTTTCCGCTAGATTTAGCGGGGAAAATTTTTCACTCGATTTAGCGGTGAAAATTTTGCGCTAGATTTAGCGGGGAAAATTTTCCGCTAAATTTAGCGGGGAAAATTTTTGGCTAGATTTAGCGGGGAAAACTTTCCGCTAGATTTAGCGGGGATAATTGTCCGCTAGATTTAGCGGGGAAAATTTTCCGCTAGATTTAGCGGGGAAATTTACCCATCGTGCACTGCGCGGTTACGCCGACGGTGACGGCGACACCGCTCAAGGCGGAAACGGGCGCCTAAGAGCTGCGCTCTAAAAACTGATTTCTACCAAAACGTAAAAATATTATTGTTTTTGTTTCTTTCTTGGGTGGGGGGGGGGGGGGTCAGTGGAAATGTTTTGTAAAATTGTGCTTTGAACCGTGCAGTGAGCCTGCGACTTTTTAAGGCTGGTTCACACTCGCATACGGCGACAGCCGAACTAAAACAGTAAAGGGTGAGAGGCTGGAAAGATGCATAGGATAGGAATTTCAGGTAGCAGTAAACCTACTGCGTGCGCTTTCATGTCTCGCTTTATCTTGTTTAAGGTTGATATGCCATGTGGCGTCAAAACCAGGAACTAGGTAGCCTTGTACCACAACCCTGGCCATGTTGGGGCCCTAATATCAACCGCGCCATCCCACTATTTCCTTCAACACGATAAGGTGTGTCTTATATAGACACCGAATGTCAATAGACAAACACGCGAACGAAGTGTGCGAAAACTAGCTGCAGCCGCGCCAACTTCCGATTGACGGCTGCTACCAGCTTGGCCTCCGAGTTATGCTTAAAACAGATCATACATACTACACGCGGACACCCGTTGCTTTGCGCAGGGTTGGGCAGTATCGCGATACAAATGTATCGCGATAGTATTTCAGAAATATATTTCGTATCTGTATTTCCGTATCGCGATACATTTTTTTCGTCAGTATCTGTATTCCTGTATCAAAATACATTTGAAATGTTTCTTTGTATCGCGATACAATCAGGATGAAATGTATTTCGTTACATTTTTTGAGAAATACTTCCCCCCCCCCCCTCGCTCAAAAAAAAAAATACAAATCCGAACGCATTTCGTTTTGTACTTCTGAGGGCACCAGGATCAAGGAGATGATAGGGCATTTCTACTATGCTGACCAAGGTTTCTTACGATTCTCCAAACTATTTTTCTATGCGCCCACTTCTCTCCTCTGAGAAGTGTTGCGTAGTCGGGGACTCGAACCAGGTGGCATGCCAGAAGTGGAGTCGGAGCATCTTCTGCCGCCGGTCCTTGGATAGGAATTTATTGAGTCATTCTTTTTTTGGCATCCAATGCCACCTGCTAACCATCTCTCTCGCCTTAACGTGCACAGCAGACCCATCCGGCAAAGCTGAGTCACAGTCCGTTGCAGCATAAGCCTGGAGGTGGTTCTTTTTAAATAGTAGGATGACTCACGCTGTGAAGTTCAACACTTATTCGAATGCGTCTGCGGCTGCACCCGTAACATTGCACGGCTCAAGGGTACGTCATCAAGCGATATGAACGTGAGCCGCTGCTGTTGTGATCGGACACCCAGGAAGAAGGCCAGACGTGGCCTCGCTGTGCCGGCCCAAACTTCACGCACCTGCGACTCGCCTTGAATGCGCTGTTTCTCGGAGAGCTTCCACCTGTGCCGGCAACATCAGGTCACAATCCACGAGGTCTCTGTTTGTATGATGCAAGGCGAAACTTGGGAACTGCAATCTATGCGTCGGTGGCGGAGGGTCAGCAGGAAGGGCCTTCAGAAATGGGATGCCACCGTATCGTTTTTTCAACCGTAACAGAAGATAAGACATGTGTTCCAGGATGCTTCAGGTGGTCCACTATTCTCAAAAAATTTCAAATGACACTGCCTGCACGATCTTCAACGAGATAACCTACAACGAAAGTGCGTATTGTCCCTTCTTACAGCAGCGTGGTAAAGTTTCATGTTCAGGGCCACACGTACAGATAAAGAATACCAGTTCATTTCACCGTGACGTCATGTGATTAATGTTGACAGGGGCGTGGTGACGTTTTGATGGGATTTAGGGTGACAGAATTTATCATAGAGGTCGAAGTCTTTTCGCATCCCTTGTCAGACAGACAGGATGTCAGGGAAGGGACCGCGGTGAGTTTTTGATGGAACGTTTTTTTTAGCCCATTGAAGACTTCGTCGTCCGAAATCAATACCTTCAACGCAAAGTGCCAAGCCTACGGAAAAGAAATTTCGTGATCAAAAACTTCCACTTAAAACTTGAAGCTTCATTTCAGTTGGCGTCTCAAACAAATTGGAAAAATGTATTGCAGTGTCAGTATATCTGTACTTGTATTTCTGCCCTCCCCAAAATGTATTCCTGTATTTGTATTTCCAAGCACTTTTTGCCTCTATTTAAAATGTATTTCCGATACGCATCCCGATACATTTTACAGATATATTTCAGTATCAGTATTTTAGCTACTATTTTATTGTATCCCAGTATTTGTATTTCCAAATACATTTTTGAGTATTTCTGCCCAACCCTGGCTTCGCGCCGCCAAGCTCAGGTAAAATGTATTTTAACCCAAGGCCCGAACGTTCGCCTAGGCTTGTCGGAACCACCAAGGGTTCTCGAGGTGACCGCTTCTCGCTTCAAGGGTTGAACGGCACTACGGCGCGTCCGAATTTGTCTAGCATCAGCGTTCACTTTAGCAAATTACTTTCGAAAAAATGGCGTCTGCCTTCGCTGTTTGCAAGCGCCGCTTTCGCGCATTTATATATAAAGAAGCTAGGTTTTCTATTTAAACACTGACCATGGGAGACGAACAGTGTCAAGCTTATTTATACGGCGAGGTGGCTAGACCAAGTGTGTTCTTGAGCCCTTTCGCCGTGCTGTTCAATGAACGGAACTAAAGAGACTGAATCCTGGGAAAGTAGCGCCAAACTTCCCGTATGGGAGCCATTTTTTGTTCGTGTAATGATAAGCTTCTCTTTAACCTCTTCATTTTTGGTAAGTCTATCAAAATTCGCTCGTGGCAGGAGGCTTTATCAAGGCATTTCTCGTAAATCAAGATTTTATTATCCACACTCCTGCTGAACAAGCGCCCATTTTCGTATCGCCACAACTGGTGGCGTCAGTGGTTGGCAGCATTGGAAAATATTTTTTTTTTGTTCTTTTGAAATATGTAAGAACAATACCACTGTACGATATCATAGCGATAAGCATCATTGTTAGGTTCATTGTATGCGCAGCGCAATAGACGGTTAGATTGTCGAGGAAAACTTTCGCCGATGCTATTCTATTTTAACTGCCTCATTAGCGCTCGCGTATGTTTTTCGCGCCCCGATTTACTGAAAATTGCTGTGAACGTGGTTGAATAGCATCACCTTTATATCGATCACGACTGGGTTTTTGAACTTGGCCGTTAAATTTTTTATTACCTTGGATGAAAACGCCAGGTGCTCATATTATTTTATGTAGCAGCTCCTACAAAACTTTGTGTAGATGCACTCTTGATACTTATTCCGTCACTTGAAGACTCATGTTCTCGTAAGAGCAGTTAAATGGGCGGTGCTACGGTATTCATTTGGAACCTTTTCATCTTACACAGGCTTGCTAGCACTGGTAGAACTCAAGTGTATTCGCAAGAAAGGCCATTCGCCAGACAACTCTTTGTTGCGGTGTAATCTAAGGACCAGGTATACCTGGAGGGAATAATCGGGCAGCACAAGAGTGTGGACAGTAGAAACAACTGTGGATACATCCATCAATCCCACCTGCCTCCCACCACCGGTTTCGCCCCAAATGGGACGGCAGCGGAGCTCTGGACCGAGGGCCCCTAAAGGCAAAAAGGTTCTTTTCTTGAGTACAACGATGCGCTAGAGCGAACTTGGCGTGCCTAGTTTAGAACGATCCTTTCCAAAATTTAAATGGACCGACATGGCGATTGCCATGGCAACAGAGAACGGTCAGCCATTCATCAGAGAGATTTGGACGTTTATAAGTTAGTTAGGTTTGTGTAGTGCTATAATGAACTTAAGGCCATGGCGCTACTTTTAAGAATCCAGTGACTTTAGGCGGAACGTGAACAAAATTGTTCAAAATAAGGACTTGACACAGATGGCTGATTTTCTCCAGCGCCCAATATTTTGTCGAGCCTTACACAATTTGGACGAATTCTTTTTTTCTAGAACGTACGTCTAATATTCAATTCAAACGACAAACATAATAATATTGTGTATTTCATGTGCCCCAAAAGAATCACACGGGTCTTATCATTTGCGCGCCCAAGATAAAAATATTAAACACAAGACACTCACGGCATAAAATGTACTTACAAATTAACATGGCTACCACATTAGGCACACTTCACACAAAATGTACTACATAGCTTCAACTTTCAACTGCGCTCATCAAGTCCCTTTGCAGTGGGCGAATAAGGCCCCGCTCTTTGCTCGCCAGCACATAGGCCACGCTCGAATGATCGCAATCTGATTGACCGCCAGCAATGAATGTTTCTTACCTAGAGGCACATTTATGATCGTGGGAATCGGATGAAAGTTACCGCTGTCCCTAAAAATAAAAATGATCATTGCGCTAATGGGTTGGAGATTCAACCGCTGCGCTCCCAGATGCTAGCTTTGCAACTGCACCCATGGGGACACCAACAAAAATGATGCAGCGCTCAGCTGCCGTAGCCGAACACTGCGTCAGCTTTTCGGTAGGGCTAGGGTTCTTCCGCCACCCGAGACGTTTTCTGTAGCCAGTGTACCCTGCGTGCGTATGACCAGCAGTAGCCCAATACAAACGCCGAAATGGGTCAAGCTATTATCCTCTCGTGAGTGCAGCTTTAAAATGAGTTCGATTTGTCGCGTCCCACCGACGTAAGAACGTTTATTTACAAAGTTTGTTACATTACGAAAAAAAATATCCACATGCATTGTGGAAGGTAAACGCCGAGCTATGGTGAAAACAAGGTGGAAAAATAGTTCGATCTTCTTGCCAATAGCTGTATGCACACCAATAAAAGGAGGCAGACACAGAGCTCGTTGGTGATTGGAGGTGACGATCGCCGCGGCATATCATTTCTGATCGGTGGAGCCGTGGAACCTATCAGTGCCACACTTTCTTTCCCACGCATAACCATGAATCACGCGAGGTTTGACGAGAATCTCTTATTGGGAATAGCCTGAGGGAGGAAGGACGTCACGGTCTGATGCCATACCCTCTCCTAGCATTTGTAAACTTCATGATAGAAATAGAAAGTGTGTTTGTGTCTCTTCACCCTTATTGAATATTTTATGCCATTTCCAGTTTCTTCTGGCACGATTGGGACGTTTGTGTTATTCGTTCGGTTCAGGTGATTATAAATAAAGTTTTCAGCGTGTAAACTGCTTAACGCGAATGCATTAGGCACGCGATGACTCAGAACATCAGCGGAACGTATAACGCTAATGCCAGTTGGAACTCGGCACAGTATATGCTTTTGCAGATTTTATTGCAGCTACGGGAGTGTAATCACATCATTTACTGAACTAATATCAAGAGTGTTCCGGAACACTATTAAGGCGTAATTGTATTCTTATAAATTAACCAAAAAACGTAGTGCAATGTGGCTTTCGAGAGAGTAGTCATTACTTTGAACGCTTATTATGCACTGCTAGAAAAACTCCTGTCAAAGTATGGGACACATACATGCTATGCTTGTTACCGCAACATGTACAGTATTACCGGACTACGCACATGTTTTATACTCCTTTAGTATGGAGCATGTTGTTTCTGTATGGGCAGCCGCGAGTTTTATACACCATCATCACAGAACATGTACTGTATGCTATAGAAACTGTATCATCATGGCACTCAGCAGCACATGTTCTGTTGCAAGCCATGCCAGTACATGCACCATTTTTACGAATTACATCACATATTCCAATCCGTCCAAAATGACGCAGGTTACATTTTGTGTACGTACGGGAAAAATTCAGTCTTGTTTGTGATAGTACTCGTCCCATTTTATGTTACTAAGGTTATTCACGAGTACATCCGGGCTTTGTATGTCACATGCCAAGCACCTCCTCGAAAACTTTTATATGTAACATGCACAACAGGGATGTCCTGATGATTTGCAAGCGTAACTCAATGCAGGTGTTTTCAGCATATAATTACCTGCAATACATAAATGTTCTTCAAACTTCTATGGAAATTTTGAACTGTCATAGCTAATGCGAGCACAATCGTGAAAAAACAAACAATGAACCCGCCACATATGTACTTAATAGAACAGCCAGGAATGCTATGAGAAGGAGTTCTGGTGCTACGTCAAGTTTAGAGAGCATTCTACATGTAGTGACGCGGATAAAGGCACGTAGACATTTGTTAACATCTTTACAAAACTAGGTTCACGCTTGGCCCTGTTTGTTCCAAAGCATAGCAACGGACCAATTGCAAAGAAAAGTGAACAGTGCTGCTTTAAAAGTATTTACATTTTTTTAATGAGTAGAACACATACACAATAAAAAAAATTGTGCCACAAATATTTTGGGGGCAGCTGAGTCATTGTAATTAGGCTTAAAAAATCAAAGTGAGCAGTGTATCCTAAAGAAATATGGGAAACAATTATGCTGACATGCTACACCTCGACAAGAACCACCTTGGCCTAAGGCAGCAAATAGTAATAGCAACAATAGAAAATAAAGATTAACCTAAAAAATCGTCGAATTATCTTTCCCTTTCTTTTGCAACTTCGAAAGCTCGTGGAGGGCTTCATGCACCTTTGGATGCACCAGAGCAACTTTTCCTGATGACTGCCGGGACCCCTCCTCTGGGTTCATTACCAGAAGTTGTATGAAAGAAAGAGCACTTAAATAAGGGGTAGGATTATTTAGACGAAGATGTATAACACAAGCTAATGAGGTCCTGGCTCCTTCTTCAGCTTCGGTATCGGTTAGCAATCCAATCTGGACGAATTCTTTATCTTGTCTATAGTATACTTCAAGCCGAGACAAACGCCCTAATTTGGACAGTCCATGCACACACCATGAGCCTCCAAGTTTGACCCTTGGATCAAGGCGGATTGCGATTATACAAACAAAAACTTTCAGCCCACTGAAATCAGTTCTCAGTAATGACCTGACTTTTATTTCGGATCTTGTGTCAGCACACAACGATAAGACATTCTACGACCCGAGACGGAGGCTACAAAGAAGGACAAACACATACGTTTTAATTGAGACGGATGTGGTTTTCATTATTTGTAGCCTCCTTCTCGGGTTGTAGAATGTCTCATAATGACCAGCTCGCCTGCCTAGTCATGATGTACACAACAATACTTCGGTTAAAAAAAGGAATTCACAGTGCCAGTCAATGCAATATTAAAAAAAAGCCTGCCTGAAGTGCTTAAGGATAATTTCGTGGCCAGTATTAGAATGCTGAACATTCAAGTTTTTTTTATTTTATGTTACTAATTCTAAATGATAAGCATAACCCGGTCAAAGATATATTTATGTGCGCCTGCAGAACAAGGGCTCATGCATTTGTAGCCGAGTGGTACTAAGGCGGGTTAAAATATAAGTCGCATACGTCGCAGGATGCATACATTCTTGTATTGGATTATATAGCAATATATCTGAATATCAAATTCATTTTAATTATTTCATTATATTGCAACATAATCAATATGATTTACAAAGGAACGGTCCTCCAGAGCAGGTAACGCAGTTACTGCAGCAGATCGAATTAATCTGAGCAAGCAATGTTTCCAAGCGAATTTTAAATAAGGATGTCTAGAAAGCAGCACATTAACATTAAAATGTTATCTTTCTTAGATCAAAGCTTAAACTAAAACATGCTTCAGCATGTTCCAGGGTGCTGCTGAACGTGCCAAACAAACACAAACCCTAACGTTAATGTGCCGCTGTACAAACATATTTGTTTTTCGAATTGCTGTCGAAAGCTAGAATCTTTGCTGAAAGTAATTGATTATGCTTCCGCGACAGTGTGACCAAGCTGAATGAAACCCATAATGTTTACATGGGAATGCTGCAATGCGTTCGGGGAATCGTTATGAGTCTGCTATATATGTACAGTACTCACGGAATGAACACCCGACTGTATTACCTCATGAAGATTCCATCAATCCATGACTTGGCGCACAAATTGATTGCATTTAAGCACCATGTTATAGTTGTCGCACGGCCAACGACAGGTTAGCACTTTTATGGGGTATTAAACAGTTGGTATGTTCCTATAAGTTTTGGGAACATTGCACATTGCCGAAGGAAAGCAGTGTTTGAACTTTTTGACTTTTACCATATAATCGAAATATCCGATTCCAGACCAAATTGCCTTTGCCAGAAATACGCTACGAGAGCACACCACCATTCAAAGGTATGTCAAAGTGCTTAGGATGTTAGCAAGGAGACGATAACCAATTAGCTCCAGAATTTAAGGCTAACGGCCTTTTTTGTCACGAACGCGCTAAAAATAACTTGGTTATTGCTGCCTCCCAGACCGAAAAATCGCCTATTTATTATTCTTCATGAACTGAAAAATCTACTTGCCGATTCCATCACTTGAAGGAAATAGAACTTTCCATGCGATACATTTTTCCTAAGCAAATTCACAGTGCAAGTTTGCATAACTGAAAGGCACATTTATAGTTACCTCTGAATGAACTCCAGCGTGGCTGGCAGCTCAGCAGGGTACTTTAGGTTGAGACAATAGTATGCGGAGTACAGAAGCTGCATGACAGGGAGGAAGCTGACGCCTTCGAAGCACCTGGTGCCATCCAGTGAGAAAACACAGGTGCAGTTGAAGATGCTTCTGCCTGTAAAAAGTCTATATTTAGTCATAAAGGAATAATGATCATTCGTAAGCCACGGCGATCATTCATTATTGCAGAAAAACCCAGTTGCGTGCATGAGCTCGTGGATGCAGATGTTACATGTGAGCACTGAGAAGGCCTGTGACACCTGTTAACGTGACTTCGTAAAGCTGCGGAGTTTTGAAACGTTTCAGGACAGTCAAATTAAAAAAAAAAGCACGCCTCGTAGCTCCCTCCTGCAGACACGTATGGTAGAAGTATTCGTCCTGGGAACAGAACCTTTGTCTGCACACTGCGCAACGATGTCACGTCTGATAAAAAAAAATAATTAAAAAAAACAAAGACTCGCTGAAATCACCTGATTCACAGAACTCAGCACAGACATACAAAAAGAAGCCAGGGTTCTTTCGTAATCTTATTTGCTTTCACCAAAGTGTATTTCTGCACCGCAGTGCCGAGAAAGGGAGCATAACAGGAGAGCAAAATAAGTGAGAACCAAATGAAAATAAAATTTCAGTGCGGTTAGATTTAGCAATAAAGTTTAGAGACCGAAAGCAGTTAAATTCTCTACAAACTCCTGGAACATCGTTTGCAGTCATTCACTAATATACGGAACAAAGCACTGTCTCTACCCTTTACCCATCACTGCTGAAAAACATTCAGCCACTACTATCTTTAGAAAACTAACCTTGTCACAGCGACATGCCTACAGCCATACTCAGGTCATAATCACATTTATTCAGCGGTTATAACCGGATTGCTCAGTATTCTAAAAACATTGACCGGCAATTTAGAGGTAAATGCCAAAGAAATGCGTTAGCATTTCCCTCTCACCTTCCCTCCCAGAACAGACGCACAAAAGTACACAAAGCACTTTATTTTCATTTTGACACGCCTAATGCTAACGCATTAAAATTCAAACCCTAGTCAATTGTTTAGAGAAGATAATTCTGGCGTTCTGTCCGTGGCGGTGACCATAAGAGGTGCACTGGAGTCCCTAAATGTGCTCCTTGCTGTTGAGCGCGTTCCGAAGGCAAGCCTCAACAACGCTTCCGCCACATGCATTTCATGCATGAAAGTCTAATGCTATACGCACGACGCGCTTTAATGTTCTGTGATTGGATGCCCCGAATCACAGCTGTAGCGGCAGAGCTTCGCTCAGCGAATAAAAATCACCGTAGAGCCCTCAGACCATTACTTCCGCCCATCATTACCTAACCAGCCTCGCCCATTTACAAGCATGCTCGTGAACGTGGGAGGATGGATATACAATGTGCGAGTCAGGTCGCACATTCACGAACATGCTCGTGAATCGCGAGGCTGGTTAGGTCATGATGGGTGGAAATAATTGTTTGGGCGGTCTAGATTGATTGTTATTGGAAGAGCAAAGCTCTGCCATTATGGCCAGGATTCAGGCCGTCCAATCAAAGAACGTTAAATGTCGTCGTGCGTATAGCAACTTCCGGTAGAGCTGCACGAGGTCGTGTTTGTATCATTACTCTACATACAAAAAGTGACCTTCTCAGGCCATAAGCGGAAGTTCACTCTGAGCATGCGCAGCGTTTAGAGAGCTCCAATGTGGCGTCCAGTGAATACCACCTATTACAATAGACGTTTCAGCTCGACCGGGGTAACTTCGAAGTATATACGTTTATCAGAAGCTCAAGTTATTTCGGAAATAGCAGTCCCGAAAAATTGGCATCAATTTGGTGCACAAAACACCCAGAGCCACGGAGCATCCACGGCACTCACACGAATATTAACAAGACGATGGTGGATTACTGGCTCAGCGCGGATAAGTTTACTCGGCGACTGAATATATCGCTCGATAATGCGTTACTATTCCTAAGAGGCAAACACCTGCACTATTTCTCTGCATCTTGAAAGTGCCACCTTTATTTGGCCCCATATTTAGCTAGCTGCCAAGATCGCTCACACGGTCGAGTAGCAAGGAACCCAACGCTCCACCAGGCTTTCGACGCATTTAAAAAAATGAAAGTTAAAAACAAGCTCCGTTTACCTGACGCTGTATTAAGAATATATTACGCTTTCGATCTTAAGAAAATACTTCGTTCCTTAAAGCATAATTTCCCAATGCTCACGTCGTTTAATCCAATCTTCCCTCACTCTCCAATTGCCCCCATCCCTCTCCCCGATGAAGCGCTGAACTTAGAACCAGTGAGGTTCAACTCGGCAGCGAAACTAGTTTAATTCGACGCGCTGAAGTCACCCATGTTGACAACGGCTTGACAGTGGCTTGGCATGGTGATGCGGGTATACGGCGGAAACCGTGCTCTCCTAGTGCCCAACCACTAGTTATGGTCGGGCAGTATGCCGTCCCGAAATCAGGAATTATAAAAGGCCTAGCACTATGCGGCTGGGAAGGCGAGACGCTACACGCTAGGCGTCCAGAACTTGGTATATACGACACGTTTAGAGATAGAAAGCTAATACTGCGTTTGGAACAACATCACGTATACGTACCTTGGAAAACAAAGCCGTCTACGCACTGTAGAACGCCGCTGACGACGCGACAACAACGTCGAGCTCGCCTTCAGATCGGGCGGCAGCACTCCGGAACCCACGGGACCGCGACGGCAGGTAGCGGGGTGCACATGCGCGGGAGAGAGATGTCTTCCTGCGCGCAGCTTGCCGCGGCTCACGGGCGCTGTACTTCCGCGGTCTGATAGAGTTTCATAAAAATCTGGATTTTCGGCACTTTCGGGCGCGTTCAATTCGCGTATGCCAGTTTAACCGAATATAGGTTGTAATATTGTAAGGCTCTTCTTATTGATGCGGATAAGATCATGCGTATTGCCTAAATACCACATTTCAATTCATATGGTAGAGTTCATGGTTAGGCAGTATCGCGATAGTATCTCAGAAATACATTTCGTACCTGTATTTCTGTATCGCGATACATTTTTTTTCACCAGTATATGTATACCTGTATCGAAACATATTTGGAATGTTTCTGTATATCGCGATACAATCAGGATAAAATATATTTTGTTACATTTCTTAAGAAATACCCCCCCCCCTTTTCCAAAAAAAGAAAAATGCAAGTCCGAACGGATTTTTTTTTTACTTCTGAGAGCACCAGGGTCAAGAAGATGCTGGGGCATAGCTACAATGCTGACAAAGGTTCCTTCCCATTCTCCAAACTATTTTTCTACGCGTCCTCTTCTCTCTTCTGAAAAGTGTTGCGTAGTCGGGGACTCGAACCAGGTGGCGTGCCAGGAGTGGAGTCAGAGCATCTTTCGCCGCACGTCCTTAGGTAGGGATTTCTTGAGTCATTGTTTACTGGCATCCACTGCCCGCTGCTAACCGTCTCTCTCTCCCTAGCGTGCACAGTACACCCAGTTGGCAAAGCTGAGTCACAGTTCGTTGCAGCACGAACCTGGCAGTGGTTGGCTTGAAGTAGGAGACTCGCGCAGTGAAGTTCGACAGATATACGAATGCGTCTGCGGCTGCGTCCGTAATATTGCACGGCTCAAGGGTACGTTATCAGCCGACGCGAACGTGACCCGCTGCTCTGGTTTTTTGAAACCCAGGAAGGAGGCAAGACGTGGCCTCGCTGTGCCGACCCAGACTTCGTACACCTGTGACACGTCTCGAGCGCGCTGTTTCTCGGAGAGCTCGCACCTGTGCTGGCAATATGAGGTCGAAATCCACGAGGTCTGTTTGGATCATGCTAGGGGAAACTTGAGGACTGCAATCCATGCGTTGGTGGCGGAGGGACGGCAGAAAGGAGCTTCACAACAGGATGCCACCGTATAGTTTTATTTTAAACGTAACATAAGATAAGACATGTGTTCCAAGATGCTTCAGGTGGTCCACTATTCTCAAAAATTTTAAATGACACTGCCTGCACGATCTTCAACGAGGCGACCTATAACGAAAGTACTTATTGTCCTTTCATACAGCAGCGTGGTAAAGTTTCATGTTCAAGGCCACACCTACAGATAAAGAATACCAAAACATTCCGCCGAGACGTCATGTGATAAATGTTGACTAGGGCGTCCTTATTGGACAGGAGCGCGGTGACGTTTTGATGGGATTTAGGGTGACAGAGAACTTAAAGGGAAGCTGAAACACTTCTTGAAAAAAACGAGTTAGTGGTGAATTCTGGCGTATTTTTATCCCGTGAATCTGAATATTGCCGCGCGCGCAGCTTGCCAAGTTGGCAGCGCGCGCGTGGCCTAACGGTTATAGCGACTGCCTCCCACGCGAAAAGCCAGGGTTCGATTCCTGGCCGCGGGGACGCCTTTTTGTTGACATCTAATGTAATATTCTGGTAAATTCGAGAACCGTGTTGCTTGTTCGAGGTCAAAATGTTCTACACGCAGAACCTTCTACGCCGATTCTTCCAGAACCCCACGCGTGTACATAAGGGGCTCCGCGTGGCGAGCCGCAGTCAGTTTCGCCCCAGCGTTCGACTCTGCTCTTTCGCCGACTTCGACGCTCGCGACGCTCTACTGTTATCTTTTGTTTCTTTTTATTGTGGGCACAAGTTCGCCCGATTAAACATTTAGTTTACTCAGTTATTTGCCGCCTCATCACTTGTCATTCGTGACATTTTGGTGGAGGTGCGGGGTAACGCATGTCCCTGCCGCGTACCCCTCCGAGGGCCCGCAGTGCAAGTCCGACGCCAAGTCCACGAAAAACCAACGAAGGCACTACCGAGATCCGGTTCAGTCGACGCACCCAAGGCCTAAACCCGGAGTTCGGACTTCTGCCGCCCAGGACCAAGCAGCCAACGAGGCCGACGATGGCCAACCAGTCGCCGACCCCCGCCGCTCCCGCCGTCGTCTACCTGCCCGCCGCTCCCCGTACGCCGACTCCCTTCCACGGCGAGATCCATGAGGATGTCGAAGACTGGATCAAGCACTACGAGCGTGTGGCGCGCCACAACGGATGGACTGCGGAGCAGTGCCTCCAGAACCTCTACTTTTCGCTGGAGGGTACTGCGAGGCATTGGTTCGAGAACCACGAGGCTTCGCTTACGTCGTGGGACATCTGTGTGGCCGAGTTGCAGCGGACGTTCGCCACCCTACACCGACGGGAGAAGGCAGAAGATCTCCTCCGAATTCGAACGCAGGGCCCCGACGAAAGCGTCACAAGCTTTGTAGAAGATGTCCTCCGCCTGAGCGCCCGTGCCGACCCACGAGCCACAGACGACAAGAAGCTGCGGGTCCTCATGCGCGGGGTGAGAGACGACATCTTTGGAGGCCTCGTGCGCAACCCGCCGGGCACCGTCGAAGCCTTCGTCACCGAGGCGACAAACATCGAACGTGCCCTTCAAGCTCGGGCCTCCCATTACCAGCGACTTCCCGGTGTCGCTGCCCTCTCGACTGCCAGCTGCAACAGCCCGGATCTCCGCGAGATCATCCGGGACGTTGTGCGGGAGGAAATCAGGAGGCTTCTTCCTGCTGCCGCAAGCCCGGATTCGCCCTCAATCACTGAGATTGTCCGGGAAGAAGTTCAGCAGGCGCTGCAGCCACAAGTCAGCGCCGCTCCCGAACCACCGACGCTGAGCTACGCCGCCGCTACTCGACGACCACCGCCCCCTGCTCACCCGTACATGGCGCCACCACGACGTGAACCTCCAGCGCCGCAGTTTTTCCGACGCCAGGAAGATCGGGTGCACGCCCACCCAGCACAAGCAGCGCCACGAAAAACCGACGTGTGGAGGACGGCCGACCGACGCCCGTTGTGCTACCACTGCGGAGAAGCCGACCATATCTACCGACGATGCCCTTACCGCCAGCTGGGCCTACGAGGGTTTGCACCCAACGACCCTCGACCACGTCTCGGAGAGCGACCTCGGGACATCGAGAACTACCTCCGCCGCTCATCATCTCCTGAGTCGACTCCCCGAGGATTCCGCTCACCGTCCCCCCGACGCTCGCCATCGCCCTTCCGCCGGTCTCGCCGAGACAGCCTGTCTCCCCTGCGTCGCCGGGAAAACTAGGCGCGGCAACGCCTGGAGGTGGCGTTGCCGAAGACGACCGAAGTAAAGAGCCTCCAAGAACGACGGAGCGCTCCCACTCTCCCGACGCTGCGCATCGCAACGACGCTCCTGCTTCGGTGTCCAACAACCTCAACGTTATTATCGACGGCCACGACGCATCGGCACTCGTCGACACCGGAGCAGACTACTCCGTTTTGAGTGGGAGGCTCGCTCGCCGCCTTCGCAAAGTCATGACGCCGTGGGATGGACCCCAAATACGAACCGCAGGAGGACATCTCATCACGCCCATCGGAAGGTGCACTGCTCGCGTCGAGATCCACGGCGAGACGTGTCCGGTAAAGTTCGTCGTTCTACAAGACTGCTCCAGAGATGTCATTCTTGGCATGGACTTTCTGTGCGAATACGGCGCCGTCATCGACCTGGGTGAGAACAGATTGACGCTGCGGAAGCCTGTTCCGCCTTCAGAGAAACCCCAAACAGCGTCAGCCGCCGTCCGAGTCGACACCGACCACGTGAACCTGCCGCCGCGATCAAGTGTTGTCGTACCCGTCGTGGCCGATACAGCTACCTGCGGCGAAGTTGTCCTGGAAGGCAACCTTCAATTGCTCCTGGGAAGAGGAATAGGCGTCGCAAGAGGAGTAGCTGAACTTCAGGATGGGCGCACCGTGGTGCTCGTGACGAACTTCCGACAAGAAACGCAACACCTCACGAAAGGTGCCGCTGTGGGCCACGTCGAGGAACTTCGAAACTCCGCCGATATCGCCGCGATCGCTGACGAATCATTGCCACCTCAACAAGACATTGCGCCGCCAGCGCAGCTCGACATCGACCCGAAGCTTCCAGGCCCGAAACGACGACAGCTGATTGACCTCCTCGCCGAATACAGCGACTGCTTCGCGAAGTCGTCGAAGGTGCGCCAAACCGCCGTTGCGAAGCATCGCATCGTTACCGAGGACGACGCGCTCCCTGTGCACCGATCGCCGTACCGAGTCTCCGTAAAAGAAAGGGAGGTCATTCAAGAGCAAGTGCAAGAAATGCTGAACGACGACATCATCCAGCCTTCAAGCAGTCCGTGGGCCTCTCCAGTCGTGCTTGTCAAGAAGAAGGACGGAACGCTTAGGTTCTGCGTGGACTACCGAAAGTTGAACGCGGTAACCAAGAAAGACGTCTATCCACTCCCTCGCATCGATGACACGCTAGACAGGCTGCGCCACTCCCGGTACTTTTCATCGATGGATCTGAAGAGCGGTTACTGGCAGATCGAAGTCGACGAACGGGACCGAGAGAAGACCGCTTTCGTCACGCCGGATGGACTGTACGAGTTCAAGGTGATGCCCTTCGGACTATGCACGGCGCCAGCGACTTTCCAGCGTGTCATGGACACCGTACTGGCAGGACTGAAGTGGCAGAGCTGTCTTGTCTACCTTGACGACGTCGTTGTGTTTTCAAGTGACTTCGACGAGCACTTGCGACGACTCCGAGCTGTCCTCCAAGCCATACAGACTGCACGACTCACGCTTAAGCCGTCCAAGTGCCGGTTCGCCTATGACGAACTGAAGTTCCTAGGCCACGTTGTTAGTAATGACGGCGTCCGCCCAGACCCCGAGAAGACTCGCGCCGTTGCGGCATTTCCAGCGCCTTCAGACAAGAAGGCCGTGCGAAGATTCCTTGGACTTTGTGCCTACTATCGACGCTTCGTTCGGGATTTCGCAAGAATTTCCGCACCACTCACAAAACTTACGAAGGACGCCGAGAAGTTCGAATGGGCCGAGGAGCAGCAGCACGCATTCGACGAGCTTAAGCAACGGCTCCAGACTCCTCCTGTTCTTGGACACTTCGATCAAGATGCGGAAACCGAGATTCATACGGACGCAAGTAACGAAGGACTTGGCGCGGTGCTGGTTCAAGTGCAAGAAGGCATCGAGCGAGTCATCGCCTACGCAAGTCGGACACTTTCCAAAGCGGAGAGAAATTACTCCACGACTGAAAAAGAATGTCTTGCGGTCGTCTGGGCCATCACGAAGTTTCGCCCGTACTTATACGGGAGCCCTTTCCGCGTTGTCACGGACCACCACTCGCTCTGCTGGCTTGCGAACCTAAAGGACCCTTCAGGACGTCTCGCTCGATGGAGCCTCCGACTGCAGGAGTTCGACATGACTGTGGTCTACAAGTCAGGCTGCAAGCACAGCGACGCCGATTGCCTGTCCAGAGCCCCTGTCGAGACATCCCCCGGTAGCAGCGACGACGATGACGACGAGTGCTTCCTAGGCGCGGTGAACACCGACGACATGGCGCGACGTCAAAGAGATGATCCCGAGTTGCGCGCCCTAATCGAGCACCTCGAAGGACGAGGGGGTACTATCCCCCGTGTCTTCTTGAGAGCCCTGCCGACCTTCGTCCTCCGACAAGGTGTGCTTTACAAGGAGAACTTCGGAGACAGCATCTCTCCGTGGCTGCTTGTAATCCCGGCCGACCTTAGAGATGAGATCTTCCAAGCCTGTCACGACGACCCAACGGCTGGGCACCTTGGCTACAGCAGGACGCTCGCCAGGATTCGAGAAAAATACTACTGGCCAAGGCTACCGAAGACCGTTCACCTCTACACTCGATCATGCCACGAGTGTCAGCGACGCAAGAAACCGCCGACAAAGCCGTCAGGACTTCTGCATCCGATTGCTCCCCCGTCTACGCCGTTCCAGCAGATCGGAATGGATTTACTTGGCCCTTTCCCGCCGTCAACGTCGGGAAACCGCTGGATAATCGTCGCCACAGATTATCTCACACGGTACGCCGAGACGAAAGCCCTTCCATCAGGTACAGCTGTGGAAGTCGCCAAGTTTTTCATCGAGTCCATTGTCCTCCGGCACGGTGCCCCCGAAGTCCTCGTTACCGACCGTGGATCATCGTTCATGGCCCAGCTGATGCAAGAGATCCTCCGTCTCAGTGGCACCGGCCACCGTCGAACCACTGCGTACCATCCGCAGACAAATGGACTGACAGAACGGCTAAACAAAACTATCGCCGACATGGTCTCCATGTATGTCGACGTAGAGCACAAGACTTGGGACGAGGTGTTACCCTACGTCACGTTTGCTTACAACACGGCGGTGCAAGAGACGACAGGAGTAACCCCGTTTCAGCTGGTGCATGGCAGAAAAGTAGCGACAATGCTGGACGCGATGTTACCCCACGAACCGGCTGTCGACGGAAGTGACGACGCCCAGGTGGTTGCCCAACGGGCAGAAGAAGTCCGCCAGCTCGCCAGACACCGCATTCAAGCCCAACAACGCGTCGACGCGGGCCGCTACAACCTTCGTCGCAGGGACGTCCACTTCCAGCCCGGAGACAGGGTGTGGGTATGGACACCGATCCGCCGCCGTGGTCTCAGCGAAAAACTCTTGAAGCGTTACTTCGGACCCTACAGAGTGCTTCGTCGACTCGGGGACCTGAACTACGAGGTGATGCCCGATGGAACACGGACTTCATCACGCCGCCCTCCACGACCAGAAGTCGTCCACGTCGTGCGCATGAAGCCGTTTTACGCTCGATAGGACTGTGGACCTTATGTGTTCCAAGTGACTCTCTAGCTTACCGTTCTTTTTTTGTTTGGTTTGTTTTGTGCTGCATCGGGGCGATGCACTTTTTATAGGGGGGGAGTAATGCCGCGCGCGCAGCTTGCCAAGTAGGCAGCGCGCGCGTGGCCTAACGGTTATAGCGACTGCCTCCCACGCGAAAAGCCAGGGTTCGATTCCTGGCCGCGGGGACGCCTTTTTGTTGACATCTAATGTAATATTCTGGTAAATTCGAGAACCGTGTTGCTTGTTCGAGGTCAAAATGTTCTACACGCAGAACCTTCTACGCCGATTCTTCCAGAACCCCACGCGTGTACATAAGGGGCTCCGCGTGGCGAGCCGCAGTCAGTTTCGCCCCAGCGTTCGACTCTGCTCTTTCGCCGACTTCGACGCTCGCGACGCTCTACTGTTATCTTTTGTTTCTTTTTATTGTGGGCACAAGTTCGCCCGATTAAACATTTAGTTTACTCAGTTATTTGCCGCCTCATCACTTGTCATTCGTGACAATATCACATTCGTTTTCCCTGAAGATGCAACTAAAAGGGAGAAAACGCGAAAAACCTCCGACCAGTCGTGACGTCATACTAGGATCTTTCGGCCGCCAAGCGCGTGTCGCTCGTGCGGGCAGCGCGTGCAATGGCAAGCTTGCCAGGTATATTTTTCGGCACTGACGGCAGTCGTGACGTCTCTTTCTGACCTTTTTGAAAATAGCAAGAGTGCGCGTGCATAGCTTTGACAGGCGCTGAAGATGCGCGAGAGCAGAGATTCCGAAAACTCCTAGTGTGACGTCACGCCCCGGGAAGGAGGGGCTTCGGCGGCACTTCAAGAATTAATTTCTGAAGCCTCCGTGTACCAAATTGAAAAATAATCTCGATATTCCTAATCCTGGAGGTATAATGAAGGCCATTGAAGTGTTTTTTCTCAAATACAGAACCGCTTCAGGTTCCCTTTAATTAGAGGTCAAAGTATTTTCCCATCCCTCGTCAAACAGACGGGATGTCAGACAAGGGACCGCGATCAGTCCTTGATGGAATGTTGTTTGGAGCCCAATGAAGATCCTTGTCGTCCGAAACCACTACCTTCAAGGCAAAGTGCAAGGCTGTGGGAAAGTAATTTTGGGATCGAAAACTTCCACTTCACACTTCAAGCTTCATCTCATTTTGTATCTCAAACAAATCTGAGAAATGTATTGAAGCATCAGTATTTCTCTATTTGCATTTCTGCCCTCCCTAAAATGTCTTCCAATAATTTTTATTTCCAAAGGCTTTTTGCCTGTACTTAAAATGTATTTCCGATACGTATCGCTATCCATTTTTTTACAGATATATTTCAGTATCAGTATTTTAGCTACTATTTTTATGTATCCAAGTATTTCTATTTCCAAATACATTTTTGAGTATTTCTGCCAAACCCTGTTACAGTTTCAATTTTTGAAAGCAAACTGCACTTTCGATGCCTTTCCAGAAAACGGGACATGCTCTTTTCGTGTTTTTTTCACCTACATTGATAGAAGTTTCTAAGAGTGTATTTAAATATCACGAGTGTATGTAGCAAGGAAAGAATAAGCCAATAGAATAATCTTTTCTCCGATGCGCGAG
This sequence comes from Ixodes persulcatus, assembly GCA_013358835.2. NCBI lineage: Eukaryota > Metazoa > Arthropoda > Arachnida > Ixodida > Ixodidae > Ixodes > Ixodes persulcatus. The sequence goes on from JABSTQ010004210.1 coordinate 35,676, forward strand.
GAAGCAAGCAGTAAAACACGCCTGCGCGAAGCTGCCACTCACAGCATGGCGCAACATAAGTAGAAAAGTAAGAAAAAACGCGAAACCCTCTTCGAGATAAACGCCCTAAAGCAGAACCAGCCTATACGAGCCTGCGTGGTACCGTCAATAAATAGCCTCAACAGATTGAAAAGAAAGGACGAATTTTTCGGGCCCGTTTTTTGTTTTTCTGCAGACCGCACATGTCACATTTTACATCTATAACTTCACCACCCACAAGCTCCTTTGTGCAGATTTTGCAATGCCCTCCGTTCATTGGATAGTTTACACGAATTTTGTTTACGTCCAAGTAGCTCTCGGAAGCAAAATGTAGACTATCGCATGTCACGACGATTCTCTAGATTTTCTTACTTTTGTTTCATCTACTCACAATTTCAATGAAGTCATAGTTACTCACGAGTTGAGAACGAATGGGAGGACTTTCAGTTCTGCCGCCTCCAGCGCTAGCTTTTCCCTTTAGTTAGGCTTGCCCGTCGCGTGATCGTCGATTGTACGCTCCCAGCCAAAGCACGGTGGAAGGCACAGAGCGCGTGCTGGAGGGCGGGCGTTCGGGAGACCCACCCCGATATTTTCGTTCAACCAGCGACTATAATGTGTCCACTCAAAACTCTGCGCAGCCCACCTGGATCATGATCTGTAATTGTCGGCATTGAAAACTCACGCGGGGTATTCTTTCGGAATCGTCCCTTCTCTGGCCACGGTGCCCTTCTTTGGTCTTAAGAACGTCGTGTTCTGCCAACTTTCCAAGTAAATTTTCAATACAGAGGGATGTTGCCTTGTCCACTGAAAAAGGAAAGAATATTTATTAAGCAAATTACACTTAACTAAAAAAAGCATGCGCCCATACCACTCATATATTACTTAACGAAAATATTCGAGGGATGTATATAAAATATTTTCAAAATGAAATATTTTTGTTCAACGCACTTCCTAATGTTTGATGGTTCAAGGCAATCTCCCTTTACCTATACACGTAAAGCCAAACACAAACAAATTTTAGTTATGTTTTGCGCCCCATCTCTTTAATTACCGAATTGAACAATTTGGTAGGGTTGCCTTGCTGCATGCCCATCCGGGAGGAACAACACGAAGCCGGGGTTTCCATAGCGAGAAACTACATTTATTAGAGTAACAGGAATGGGTTGTTAGTATCAACGTAAAACATTGCCGGAGCGTTCGAACTGCACGCCTCCATGACGTCGGTCCTTCTCCCCTCTTCTGTGGGCGTGTGCCCTCTTTTGTAGGCTTCTGCGCCTGTCCTGCGTGCGCTGTGGAGCGCTCAGATGTTGTCCAGTTTGGGCGGCCGGCAGCGGCCTCTGTTTGTGGTGGCAGACTCTCGCTCCCACAACATGTATTAAAGAGACGAGGAAGAGAGTAATGACATTAATGTTCTACCTTAAAAGCAAATATCCAATTGGCCTCTGCGTTCTTAATCCAGAAATATTAATATAATGTGTTGCATGCATGAATCAATTACATGGTGTTAGAATATAAGCCTTATGGGTGCCCTATTTTCTTCCATAGAGTCGCTCTATATAACCAACCTCATCTGCTGCTACGCTGAACGATATTTTGTTAAAGGACGATGAAGACGATTTCAAAATTTTTTCAGAAAGTGTGTTTTCTCCAACTCTGGCAACGTTATCAATATTTATACGGTGCTATGAAGCTTATTATTTTGTATAAAATAAATCAACGAACCCGAAACCGGGGTTGGGCTTTCCTGCCATAGAACCTCTCTGAAAACGGCGGTGACATCAACGGTAGCTTCGTTTTGAGTTACCTGCACCGGTGCACAAAAGTGTAGGGCAGTGCACTTTCTTTATGTGTATTAAGATACGCATATTGTTAGGGAGCAGGCGATAGGCCCCCTACCGACGGGGCTCACGCCGGATCGGCTGTCTGGTGGAGATGGACGCTGCCGCCGGCACACATAGGCAATGGTTATAACGAGTTTTTGAAGCGGTAGCTTAGCTTTAGTCGTTGGGTGCCTGCCTCATACGCACGGACCCCAGTTCGATCCCCAGTTTCGGCTTACATTTGTTTTTCTTAAAATTTTTTTTTTTGGTGAGCCATTTTGCTATATTTTTGACATTCTTTATTACAAGTAACACTGAAAAACGAAAACAAAAACAACCGAATGTTTGTCGACGACACTTCACTGAAAAAAAGGTAAAGAATCTCTTTCCGGAGGCGAAATGGGGGACAGCGGCGCTTGGGTTGCCGGCTGGACGCCGTGAAGCGGCGTGTATGGGAGGGGCAAGTGGGTTAATAGTTCTGTAATGAGCAGCCAAAGACTGTCGCCGCGAAGCGGCGTGAACGCAGGTGGGGCTTAAGACGCTCCCCAGTGATACAAGCGCCGTTCGAATCCGAAATCTAAGTTCACATCGCAACCGCGCGTTGCTATGCGTGACGACGGCAGCGTCCATCACCAATTTTGCGTTAGCGCCGTTGCTATAGTCGGTTACATGTCAAAAAGTCAGTAAAAGTGAATACCATGTAAGTCAATACTGGAAACTCCTGCGGAGCGGAGGCGAAGAGTGATCGCAGCGCCCCTGGCAAGCTCGGAGTCTCCGCTAGCAGACGAATTCTCCATAACGCATTGGTTTTGCCTATCTCGGGCGACTTGAGCAGTGAAATAAAATTGTCACGGGTATTCGCTGCTCTGAATGTTTAAAAATAGGTGCTACTCATGAGTGAAGGACATTTTGCTCCCGTGGGAAAGGTGTTACAGCTTGTAGGATGCAATTTTCGGCTCTCCAAAAGAAACACTCTGTGAGAATTACGTAAGCCAGGCAAAACACAATGTACCTTCGCCCTGTTTCTTGAAAGAGGGCAAAGTACAAACTTTCAGAACATTCATTTCAGCTTTACTGTTCTTATCAATTAATTCGTTTTGTTGTTGCAATTTCAATTTGTCATGAATGCATTGCTTAAAACCGTTTCGTCGAATAGGCGAGCTGGCTAATTCCCAATCGTCTCCGAACAGGAATCAAAGGCAATTTCAAACCACGTGCGTTACTGTGAAGTTTACTATGCTCTGAAGAAGTCGATTGTGCACATGCAGATTTGACCCTATTACTGAAATCAATAAAAGCGGAGTTACCAAAAAAAAAAAATACCCGTCGGACGGTCCTGCACCTCCTTCCATTTATAAAAGTCGCCTTTTTTTCTTTTTCTTTTTGTTTTTTGTTTCAGGCAACCCTACGCCGCCGCTGTGTTTCTTCTTTCTGCGTTTATGTTTTTTGTATGCTTTCTTCTTTCTTGTGTTTACTTGACGTTGCAACCATCGTGTATTTTGTTTTGCCTTGTTTGGCTTAGTTTTTAATTTTTTTCTTTCGTTTCGTCGCTTACTACCACCGGTTCGTCTGCTACGCTATGCCCGGACATCTGGAGGGCCGTCTGCAACTTTGTTGTTCTTGCTTTTTTTTTGTTTTTTTCCACTGCCGTCTGCGATAACCTCCCACGTTCGCCTTCGACTAAGTTTCTGATCCGAAAAGTTTATATGTATTTTTTTATACTTAATAAAATATATTAAAAAGTGTAAGCTCGTTATACATTTTTATTCGGATTTTATTTGAGTACGCGGTCACGTCTGCTATGGGTCATTGTTGGTCGATCAACCGGCCGCCTTCAGGCATACGGCAGCGCTACCTGGAGGTGGCAGCATGGCCATGTGCTGTTTACCACTGCAAAAACAAGTTTGGTGATGTGATGAAAAATCCTTCTTCCGCTTTCCAAAGACCGAACAAACGTGAGCACTTAAGTTACTTCAAAATTAAACGGGAACAAAGCCTATCCAAGTTGACTTTAAGATAGCCACCGACGAAGACGCCTCAACAGTTATGATTATAACAGCTTTTACGGAGGTCTCTGAGAACTTCACGGACGACGAAGAGATGCACTACTGAAC
>JABSTQ010004211.1:0-34078 GCA_013358835.2 Ixodes persulcatus
AACGGTTCGACGAAGACGATCAAGCAGCACAAAAACTCCATCTACACGCAGCTCATTAGAATTGTGCGTTTGCTATTACCAACTGAACTAATTAGGCACGTAAAAAAAAAGAAAAGAAAGACGTTTTATTTTAGAAATCTTTGTAATCCGAAATTAGAGCGCAGCTCTCCAGGTATTCTCTACATATTTGTTTAAAAAAAGCCACAAAAGCTATACTTATGCGGTTCGTGCGAGTGAGTTATGCGGCAAGCGGGACATTATGTGGTGAATACTTTTTCCAATACGTCTGCTATAATTAAATTTGTTAATTAACTTTTTAATTAATAAAAATAGACATATGTTTCCAATTAGAAATTTGCTCAGCGTCATCGAAAACCACTAAAACAGTAATTTTTAGAAAGACTTTGAGCGCGTGAGAAGCGTAGTAGTGTACTAAAATTACCACTCGTGGAGCAGGTACAAGGATAGGGGTAGATAAGAGACGAAAAAATCGAGCGGCTGCCTTACCGCAGTCGCTAGCCTTGCACCTGTTCCACGAGTGGTGACTTTAGTGCACTACTACGCTTCTCACGCGCTGATTGTCTTTCCGAAAATTACTGATTTAGTGGTTTTCGATCACACTCAGCAAGTTTCTGATTAGAACCGTACGTCTATTTTCATTAATTAAAAGTTAGTTAACGAGATTTAGTTATGTAGCCGACTTATCGCAAATATTAGCCACCTAGATAATGTCACCCTGGCAGTAAAACTCACTCGCACAAACCCCGTAAGTGTAGCTTCCATGGCTTTTTGTAAACAAATTTGTGAAAAAAAATGAAAGACGTTTACAACTCCCTGTAATGCCGAATTAGAGCGCAGCTCTTGAGGAGGAGGGGAGGGTATGGAGGGGATGGTATGCCTTATCCGTACCCTCTCGTCCTCCCTCCTCATCTACTCCTCGTGCTCCTCAACTCCTCCCCTCTTCCTCCTCCTACTATCCTCCTCCTCCCTCCTCTTCCTCCCCCTCGTTTCTCCTCCCCTCCTCCTTCCCCTCCTTCCTCCCTCCTCGCTCCTTCCGCGCGGTGCGTTATGGAAAACGTCCTATATTGCAACGCGCGCGTCACCGCGGTGCATTATGGGACCTTTCCCGTAATGCACCGCGCGGTTACGCCGACGGCGACGCCGTCGCCGCTCTAGCCGGAAACGGGCGCCGAAGAGCTTCGCTCTAGAAAACACCCTGTATATATTTCTACAAATATAGGTCACTCTCCGCACATACTGGTTGTGCACCCTCCTCCACTTCTGTGTTTTCTTCCTCCTTCGTACCCTCCCCTCCTCCTCCGTGGCCTCCCATCCTCCTCCTTCTTCATACCCTTCCCTCCTCCACAGCTCCCCCTTAAATTTTGCTGGTAAATTGATGCCACGTGACCTCAACACCAATTCAGTTTCCCCGGTAAATTTAGCGGGGAAACGTGACATCCCATAATGCAGCGCGCGCGGCTACGCCGACGGTGACGGTGACGGTGACGCTGCTTAAAGAGATGCTGAACCGAAATCTGGATTCCACAAAACACGCGGCAAAAGTATGCAACGGGATGCTACAAACACCAAAACATCACTCATACAGCGATATCTCGAACGGATGACTGTATTTTTCAAAAAAAAGAAGCCGCATTTGACAGAAATGTTTACGTCATGTTTCTCCGAGAAGGAGAGGGAACGGCCTCGCGTCTTCTCCGCCTCGCCGCCTTGAGGGGCGAAGCGAAGAGAGGAGGAAACGAGGTATCTTCGCGTCACGCGCCTCGTTGGCCTGGTTCCATCTTGACCTCTTTCCCAAAATACGGCCGTCCATTCGAGATATCCCCTTCCGAGTGCTATTGTAGGGATTATAGCGTCCCGCCTACATCTCCTGCATCGTCTTTGTTTTTTTTTGAAATCTAAATTTCGGTTCACCATCCTTTAACGCGGAAGCGGCCACCTAAGAGCCGCACTCTCAAAAGTTCAGAACCACGCTGCTTTCACTGTGCCTGGTTTGCCTAACCGGCGTTAGCTTGAGCGTAAATTCGACAAGCGCCATGAAGATGAATGTTTGGCTGGCGGTGTTCAGTTGGCTCGCACCAACGTTACTAGATTACCTCAGTTGTAGAACTCCCACGGAAGGGTACCCCCCCCCCCCCCTCCCTCATTCCCTTCAGACCGCCTCCCGTCGTTTGAAGCGCCATCTTGATTTTCGTTTCGTAAACGTGTTTTCCATCGAGAAGGGCTGGAGCGCCATCTAGACGTTGTGCTTCGAAACGATCGTATTCCATTAAATACTCTGCAGTTACCATAGTGGCCGTCCGGCGCGTAGAACGACGGAAGGCGAGTTGTGGTGAGAGAGGGGGGTACTGCCCGTGAAAGGAGCGTCTATAGGCAGTTCCGTATCTAAGCTAATCTAATAAAGTTGGCTCGCACGGATCGTGTCCTTCGCTGTGGTCGTACTTATTGGAGGGTTTTAGCAATGCGTATAGGAGCAAACGCAAGCGCTGTGCGTTAGCGTTGCGTACTTCACTCTGCGCATGCGTGTCGTGGCTATGCGTTAATCGAATATCGCAGTTGGGGCTTCGCACACCTGCAGTGTGCAATCTAACACCAACGCAAACGCGGAGTGCTCGCGTTCGCTCGCATACACGATAGTAATGGTATATTCGGCTGCTCAATATCCAGGCTCTTGGAGCACTCTGAAAAGCCGATGCCCATTCGGCGGGTCGAAGTCGGGCGCTCTATGTATATTGGGCGGGTTCTTTCATGGCTCTCTCAGATTTCAGGATTGTGCCGTCCTCTGACACGTAGCGCTGTGAGGCACTCTGACTTCGGAGGGGGAGCGGTGGCAGGGAGTGCCAGATGACCGGTCACGTTGAAAGAGAAAGATGCCGATACGGCCGAAAGGCGCCATCGACGTTGGATGCCGCACAGATCCCGCTGTGCTATGCAGTGAGTTCAGGAGGTGCTCGACGATTCATCCTATGTTTCCGGCGTTAAAAAAAGAAACCTACTTTTTAGTCTTGTTTATGAACAAAAAAAGCACTTCTTATGAGTTGTGAATGCGAAAGTTTGAACGTCGTTCTTCCGCTCCATTAGTTCGTCTGCGGAGTAATGCTCCGGACGCGGCAACGTTTCGCTACTGCGGAGGTTGCGGCCAACGGCCGAGCGCGCGCTCTGGTGAAGTGACGGCGCGGCGCTGAGCTCGGCCGTGCAGCCTCTCCGGCATGTGCCCCCGGGCGGGCTCCGTTTGCTCTGCGTCCCTCGGCTCCAGCTCTTACCGGCAGCGACGCCGCCCCGCCGCCATGGAGAGGGCTTCTCTGGTGGCGGTCCTCGGAACAAAGCCGCGCGGCATCCAACGTGAGCCTCGTTCCTTGAAACTATGGCGCGCTCCAGCCAATGGGAGCCCATCCATCAGAGCGCTGGTACAGACGACCTGCTTGGCTTCATTGGGACAGGGGAGTTATGTGTCATTCGGCGCGGCTTCAAGCGCTGATAACGCCGGTTTGCTCCATGGACGGCTAATGCCTTCGCATTAAAAAAGGCACCTTCAGACGATGAGCAGTCCAGAAGCCGCGAATATAGCGAGGTAGACTGCAGGCAAAAGGGAAAGTGCGGTTACAGAGAACTGGGTCTCTGTTAGGCATTGATGGTGAATAAAAAAGACGAAAGTACCAGGCACATTCAGCTTTCTAATGGAACCTGCTGTTAATTTTATGCTAGGGTCCTTACGAGGTGCGATCAAGAAGTTTCGGCACTGATTTTGTAGTGTAAAAAGAGAAGGCAGCGCGGTGATACGCGCGCAACAGTCGCAGGCAGGCACCTTGGCGTGTCTTAGTGCCGAAGGGCGTCTTTCTGTGAACATTTGGAGCAGTCCAACGCGAGTTTTTGGACCACGTGCACGAGTTCAATGGAGATATTACCATAAACTGCAAATCAAGCGAGAGCGAACATCATTTGGTGTGTCAAACGCGGTCAATATGAAACAGACATATTTGAAATGTTTCAGCGTGCTCATGTAAAGAATAAAAAAGACTGCATTGTGCGAAGTGTTTTGAGTGGCACTCCAGCTTCAAGTATGGCAGAACATCACTGCGGAAAACGAAGAGAGGTTCGAGAAAGTCGCTCTATCTCTTTGTTTTCCAGCGATGTTCTGAAAAGTTTTAAGCGGTAGTGACCCTCAAAACAGTTCGCAAAATGCACTGCATTTTTGACATGAACCGCTGAATTATTTCAAAGGTTTTTGTTCTAGATTCGCCGATAGTTTGACGCAAAATTTATGTTCGCTATCGTTCTGGTTTGCAGTCTGTTGTGAAATCGCTATTGTGCCCGTGCACGTGGTCACAGAAATTCATCCAGCGCAGCTCAAAATATTCACAAAACAAAACTCTTTGGCACAATGAGACACGAAGGTCCCTGCCCTCGACTTCTTCGTGCGCATCACCGCGTTTGAATCATTCATCCATTAAGATTTTAGGCACTGACGTATGGCCAACCACGCTGAACCTCGCCGTAGAAACTACGGACACACGAATGTACGAAGGGAGTCAAACCGGAACAAAACCGAAACCGTAATCTAACGTTCGACAGGAGAGTTTTAGGGAACGGAATAAAACACGGTCGATTGGCTAAACGATCATTGCCTCGTATCAGGAGCTCGGAACGATCGTTTTCCATGAAACGAGTTTTAGAGAATTGCGTTTGCAGACGATCGGTAGAGGTCGCGTATCCACTCCCGGCGACGGAAACCCGGAATGGCTTCGTAAACTGGGTAAAGAGGTGGCATGCTTTTGGGGGTGGGGGTGGTGTGTTCGGTAATTCACATACCTAAAGAAAATACATTTCCCTTTTCAGAAATAACCTGAAGCCAAATTTGAAGAAGTAACCGTATTTTCGTCTCGTTTTGTTAGAATGCGAGCGCTAAACGTGGCGGCGGCATCCTTACCGCGACTGAACTCTTCGTCTGCTAAAAGAGCAGACGATGTTCGCGGCAATCGTGGCGCTGGAACTTTTTGACGTTGAGTATAAGTAGATTTTATTCGTAAAAAAAACTTAGAAAAATTCCTTTTATTTGACTTGGCTACCCAAAAAGTAGACATTGCTGACGTTGGGACTAGGGACGCTCGATCTCGCATCGATGGATGAAGGGGAAGTGCTACGCCAACTTCGCTTCCACAAACCCGACGTAGCTCATCTTCGCTCCGCGCTGTAAATCTCGGACACCCTAACCACTAACTTCTGGGTCATTGGATTGGGTATTGACCCGTGCCGTCGGCGCCTCCATTAAAATGGAAGAGCGACGTTTCTGCCAACTGAGCTCTGCCAAATCCCCGCAAACTGAGCCAAACGACACAATATGATTCTAAGAAAACGTTCGTGTCTTGTTCACGTTTCCTCTCTTTTTATGTATTGTGCATTCAACTTTATTATCTTAAGGCCATCATGACATTTTTTCCAGGCACAACCGCGAATGCTTTCATTCACGTTTAGAGCTTCAGAAAGCTTCTTCCCAGAGCGAAACAGTCTTTCGATAAACGATTCGAGACGCTGCTGGTGACAGACGCTTTGACCACAGGATCACAGCTTACGGTTTGGAGACTAAACCAACCTAGCGCATGCGGAGTCCACACCGGAAACCGATCGTATCGTATCTTTTGCGCGAAAACGGATCCCTAAAACTCCCTATTGAACCAGAATCTGGACGAAACCGCAACTTCATGGGGCGTTTACCGGTTCATTGTAAAAAGCTTCAACGCAATAAAATCGAACCGCGCTTTTTTTTTTTTGCGTTTGGCGGCGGGCGACATTAGCGAACCAGTGTTGCCTAAATAGACGGCAGCGACATAAAGACAAGTAATGAATGATTCAACAAAAAAATAAAGTTCACGTCTACGCGCATCACTACTGGGCGTCCGCGAGTCGGGTCAGACGTGTACATTTCCAGCTGACTGCCAAAAGGCGAAAGAGACACACATAAACTTGGCAGAAATCACTCGCCCTTTTCTCAAAGAAAAACTAAGTCTTCTTACAATTGACGACCCTTTCTTAATCAGAAGTTACAACGAGGTCATCGCATTCCTGGACCAGCCGAGTTATATTCACCTAGAAGCTGTTTCAATCGACATAAAAGACCGATATTACGAACTGCCTCAGGACGGCCTTTTGCGACGTGTAAAAGATAGTAGTGATTCTTTTGGTGGCACAGCCTTCAAAAATTCCGCAGGTATTTCCGAAGACAATTTTTTACATCTACTCTCGGTCTACCTACACTCGCCCTTTATTACCTGGGGAGAAAAAACTTATCTACAGAAGAAAGGTGTTTGCATTGGGTCCTGTATAGCTCCAGTGTTAAGTTATCTCTACCTCCCCACAAAGACAGACTAATGAACAATTTAACCTTGACTCCCCCAGAGTCGCCAGAGTATTTCGGTACGTTGGCGATTATTTGATCATTCTTGACGCCGAGAACAGCAATTTTTTAACCACTGTAGCCGGCGTTTTATCAACCTTTAAAAACTGTCTGAAACCATTGAATATCACTCATGAGCTTCCGGAAGAAAGATCTATTCGATTCCTAGATCTTAGGTTCCATTTTTGAAACACTCATATATGCTGGACAAATGTGCCAAAGGGTAAAAAAACAATTCTTCCGTACAATTTGGCACATTCTAAGCTGGTAAAAGGAGGAATCGTAAAATTATGTCTAAACAACTCTCTTCAAAATCCCGCGAGCACTCTATTTCAGTAAGCTTTGATGCGCAAATTTCAAGAATAACATCCGTCGGATATCCCACCTCTTTATTAACATCGATTGCAGAGAGCATCATGAAAAAAAAATAAAAGTAAAGAACATCTGTCACACCAAGAGCCAGGGATAAAACCAAGAGGCCAGTCGTTCTTCCCTACTCCACAGGTTCTCTGACGGCATCAAGAAAATCGCTAACAAGTTCAACATCAACGTCGTCTTCTCTGCTCCAAATAAGCTTTCCAACCTGTCCAAACAAGTCTACTCACCATATTCCCACCGAACAGTAAGCTGTACTAAACAACATCAGAACAGCTTCGTCAAGTGCGCAGAGGAAGTGGTGTATTCATTTCCCCTTTCGTGCGGGAAAATGTACGGCAGACTAGACGATGCCTTAATGATAGGCTCCGTGAACACAAAAACAATAGCACCAGAGCTAACTCTGGCCATCTGGGCATACACTGCCGTGATTGTGGGTGCGAGGTTCACCTGCCATCTTGTACAATTTGAGGTAGAAACAGTATACCAATTAACTAGAGAAATTATTGAAGCCGAACACATCGCCAGGAATCATGAAAACTGTATCAGTACACCATCTTTAAACCTGACATAAAAAGAGAAAAAAATGTTAGGTGTCTAGGAGATCGGTGCGCGTGATTCGGGAAATTCGGTAGTGCAAGAGGTAGAAAAAGGCAAAGTATATATAAACGTGCTGTCAGTCAGCGCGGTTCGTTTGAATTTTGCTTTCTTTTTGTGTATAAGGAGTGAGTGTACGTTTGCAATAATAATAATAATAATAAGAAATTTAATTCACATCATAAACATATTTCATATGCAGGCCCGCAAAAGCACTGGTGTGCTTGTATGCGGAACCTGGCGTCCAGCGGGCTGCTACACTGAAATCCTCTTATTGTGTGCATTACTGGCACACAAAGAAAATAAAAATCAGACAAGAAAAGAAGAGACAAAACTTAGTGGAATGCTAAAATAAAGCCAATTTGCACTTCAAAATTAAAACACCACTCTTTTAGTTCATATTTGACTTGTTTCAGTGACTCCATGTAATGGTAAGTGTCTGGAAAACTATGAAAATAAAATAGGACGTAATATACCCGTGTTTTTTTCTCATAATTTGTATAAATCTTCGTAATAACAAAACTTTCTATGTGCCTAAGTGTTCGTTCTTTTTCTAATACGATTTTAAAGTCGCTCTTATAATAGTGCTTTACTAAAATAACATAGTAGTGCAGTTTTTCTATGGATAACAACTTTAAAACATTCATGTTTTCTATTCATTTCCAACTCTGAGTAGGTTGTTTCATGAGTAATATTACTTGCAATTTTATGTAGTATCTTGTCAAGTTTTTCTTTTTTTATAATTAGAACACACTCCTTATAAAGAGATACCATATCGTAGAATAGACTCACCCAGTGCACCATACACCCTCCTTCTTAATGACATTGTCGCTACACTACGCATCCTGTACGAAAAAACCGAGACAACACGCATTCTTTTGATGAGATATTCTACGTGCTCATTCCACAGGAAATTTTGATCTAGTTGTAATCCTAAATATTTAGTTGTTGTAACATAATCTAATGCTACACAACTGCGACGTGTGCAGTTCTGTGAATGGAGAAATAACGGAGTGCTAAGATGTAAATGATTATACGGACTACGAAAACACATTACTTTTGTCTTACTAGAGTTAACAAAGATGTGATCAGCTGTGATGTGATGCGCTGTAGTGTGGGTTAATATGAGCAACCAACTCGCCCAAGCTGCTCCGTTAACAAGCGAAAGAGACATTTTCTTTTGTTACTGCTCAACAGTACTCCACAAACCAAGTAAAAAATAAGCACGAAAAAAAATTTACGGGTTGCCTGTGTGTGTTTGTTTGTTTTTTTGCGGTGTCAGACAACCACCGCAGGTACCGGCGCCGAAGTGACTGGCTGGAGCGGCATGGGGCGAGTAGTGGCGCGTCCCAGAGATGTCAGGCGCCCGGACACCGACAGCCCGGTACACTCCGCTTCACCTTGCCATTGACGGCAAAGGTGCTACGTGTCGTGGAAGCCAATTCAATGCCGCGTAAGCGTCACGTGATGTTCTAGTGGTTCGCAGGAACACGCTGGGCACGTCGTCAAGACGTTCACAGCTCTGAAAAGGCTGGTGTGTCTCGCAGATTTCGCAGCGTTCTATCCTAAGGTGAATCAGATTGCTACTTTACGCTGCCTGAGGAGAGGCCTGTATTTTCGGCCCGCTTCTGTTTCTTGTTTTCTTAACGATCTTCCAACCGCTTTTCGCGGTTTTCTTGCTCCTCGACCCAGCAACTCAGTCATTCGAAACGGGTAGTTTGTGTGCGGTGTGTGCTGGTTGATTGGCACTTGCCTGTGAATATTCTACCTTGGTTCTGTTTCCCGGCCCATATAGGACCCCGTAATTTGCATAAAGTAGTGTGTGCAATAAATAGTCGAAATTCGCAAGCAAAATTAAGCATACACTTTTTCTGCTCTAACCGTTTCTGCCGCACGGCTTCCGATGTTTGTAATGGTCGGTGATCCGAACAAATTTGAAGGATGGTTTTATTGATTTCTTAATAAATATCTCATATAAGTCAACACTTTGAAAAGAGTGTGCAAAGTGTTGACCCTCCTTTCTTCAGATTGTTTTTTAACTCTAATATTGAATTGAATGTGGAAGCTACTGCAGAACTTGTCGCGCGCTCTTAAAGGTACCAGGTAATACAACTTCTGTAAAAAGAACTTCTGCTAGATGCCTGATTTTTGTTTAGCCAAAAGGAATGATGGAAGCCAATTTATTTGCATCAGCAGAGTTTGTGTCTTGCCTTCTTTGGACTATGGTAAGGACGGATTTTGTTTCTATGCCAGGTTTGTGTATCAGTCGTAAAACCCGCTGGTCCTAGAAAAAAAAATGTTTGAAATTCGATTGGTCGCAAAAAGGTCGATGTGTTCCGGTGCTATGGTATTATGAGATATGGCTACTCGCTTGATAATGGTACGCGTTCGAAACGAATACGCGTTTGATATATGGGTCCCCGATTCATATGGGTACCCGTTTGACACGGGCAGCCCTTTGGTACCGGCGCCGGTTTGATACGGACACTCGTTCCGTCGATGTAGGCACCGTTTTGAACAGGCCATCCGGGTATGGAGCCCAATTCATCGTTAGTCCCAAATGAGTACCGTCTGAAATGGGTGACCCAGCACCGGCGAATAAGGTGCTGGGGCGTTTTAGAGCGCAGCTCTTAGGCGCCCGTTTCCGGCTTGAGCGGCGTCGCCGTTGCCGTCGCCGTCGCCGTCAGCATAACCGCGCGGTGCATTATGGGACGCGTGACGTCACTGATGATGTTGTAGGAACTACAGTCACGAGGAAGAAGAGAAGGACGCAGGGATGCGCGAGAAGAGAGCACGAGGGTCAGCCGGTTTTCGGCCATACCTACAAACGAACAACCTTCCGTTTATTTCCTTTTTGTAAATATGTAAATATATATTTGTGACGCTCGTCAACCCGCTTCCTCTCTAGAGAGGGAGTATCTGTAGGAACTACAGTCACAAGGAAGAAGAGAAGGACGCAGGGATGCGCGAGAAGAGAGCACGAGGGTCAGCCGGTTTTCGGCCATACCTACAAACGAACAACCTTCCGTTTATTTCCTTTTTGTAAATATGTAAATATATATTTGTGACGCTCGTCAACCCGCTTCCTCTCTAGAGAGGGAGTATCTGTAGGAACTACAGTCACAAGGAAGAAGAGAAGGACGCAGGGATGCGCGAGAAGAGAGCACGAGGGTCAGCCGGTTTTCGGCCATACCTACAAACGAACAACCTTCCGTTTATTTCCTTTTTGTAAATATGTAAATATATATTTGTGACGCTCGTCAACCCACTTCCTCTCTAGGGGGGGAGTATCTGTAGGAACTACAGTCACAAGGAAGAAGAGAAGGACGCAGGGATGCGCGAGAAGAGAGCACGAGGGTCAGCCGGTTTTCGGCCATACCTACAAACGAACAACCTTCCGTTTATTTCCTTTTTGTAAATATGTAAATATATATTTGTGACACTCGTCAACCCGCTTCCTCTCTAGGGGGGGAGTATCTGTAGGAACTACAGTCACAAGGAAGAAGAGAAGGACGCAGGGATGCGCGAGAAGAGAGCACGAGGGTCAGCCGGTTTTCGGCCATACCTACAAACGAACAACCTTCCGTTTATTTCCTTTTTGTAAATATGTAAATATATATTTGTGACGCTCGTCAACCCGCTTCCTCTCTAGGGAGGGAGTATCTGTAGGAACTACAGTCACGAGGAAGAAGAGAAGGACGCAGGGATGCGCGAGAAGAGAGCACGAGGGTCAGCCGGTTTTCGGCCATACCTACAAACGAACAACCTTCCGTTTATTTCCTTTTTGTAAATATGTAAATATATATTTGTGGCGCTCGTCAACCCGCTTCCTCTCTAGGGAGGGAGTATCTGTAGGAACTACAGTCACAAGGAAGAAGAGAAGGACGCAGGGATGCGCGAGAAGAGAGCACGAGGGTCAGCCGGTTTTCGGCCATACCTACAAACGAACAACCTTCCGTTTATTTCCTTTTTGTAAATATGTAAATATATATTTGTGGCGCTCGTCAACCCGCTTCCTCTCTAGGGAGGGAGTATCTGTAGGAACTACAGTCACAAGGAAGAAGAGAAGGACGCAGGGATGCGCGAGAAGAGAGCACGAGGGTCAGCCGGTTTTTGGCCATACCTACAAACGAACAACCTTCCGTTTATTTCCTTTTTGTAAATATGTAAATATATATTTGTGGCGCTCGTCAACCCGCTTCCTCTCTAGGGAGGGAGTATCTGTAGGAACTACAGTCACAAGGAAGAAGAGAAGGACGCAGGGATGCGCGAGAAGAGAGCACGAGGGTCAGCCGGTTTTCGGCCATACCTACAAACGAACAACCTTCCGTTTATTTCCTTTTTGTAAATATGTAAATATATATTTGTGGCGCTCGCGACTCCTCGCTTTCATAAGAGCCCACAAATTGGTGACCCGGAATCTCGGACTCAAAAACACCGTCCTCATCCGTCAAGGCAAGTACCTCTTTGGCGTTCAAATCCTTGGAACCGCCTCATCACCCGACGCACATTCACTCAGTCAATCATGAGTCACTCAGAAGACAGCTCAGCAGCTGCCGCAGTTGCTTCAATAAATTTCAAACTGCCGGAATTCTGGTCGTCGGACTCGGAACTTTGGTTCTTGACCATCGAGTCTTCGTTTCGGAAGAATAAGATAACTAGGATAGGGCCAGCTTGAACTTGGGAGACGAGAAAACGTAAAAAACAGAGATAAAAGAAAGAGACAGAGATAGAGAAACTGCTGGACTACCAACTATGGATTTAATGCTTCTTCCTCTTTGTAGGAAGCAACACGCATCAGCCAGCATGGAGATTCGAACGAATGATCTTTATGTCGCGCGCTCCGCGCTCGTGTTCCGACCGCGGCATCCCAGCGAGAGAGGTGGCGCCATCTCTCGCTGGTTACTACATCTCTTTTCTCTGGAAAATTCAGCGTAGAGCGTCACCATCAGCATGGTTGGGGTATCGCTGTGGTGGCCTTCTTTTTCTTGTTCCTCTTCGCAGCTGTGGTCCCGGCTGAGGCTGACTCTGGTTGAAGTCACTGGGACTCTGTTCCGTGCCGGTTGTCTCTTTCCTCGTGGAGGTCAGTTCTTGTCGAGAATCTGTCGCCGGTCGTAAGTGTTCACGGGTTCTTCGGCGGACTTGACCTTCTGGGGTTAGGATGTTGTAGGACCTCGGCGCTGGATGTCGTACGACTATGGCAGGTGACCATGTGCGCCGCAGGGTGTCGTAGACTGTGATTGCAGAGCCCGTGTCAATGTCTGGCAGCGTTCTTGAGTTTCTATCGTAGTTCGCCTTTTGTTGCCGCCTTATTTCTGTGAGACGACGTGTGACATCCCTGGGTGGCACAACAGGGGGCAGGTAATGTTCCGATCGCGCAGGTAACAGTGTCCTTGTGTGTCGGCTCATCAGTCTCTGTACTGGCGATTGGAGAACATCGTCTCGTGGAGTGTTGCGCCACTCAAGGAGGGAGCAGTAAAACTCTTCACTGTTCGCACTCTTTCGCAAGAGTTGTTTGGCCTGTCTCACGGCTCGTTCAGCCATGCCATTTGATCGAGCGTGGTAGGGGCTTGATGTAACTTGCTCAATCTCGAGGTTTTCCAGGAACTGCTTGAACTCCTGGCTCCCAAATGATGGGCCATTGTCGCTTATAATTTTCAATGGCAGTCCGTGTGTTGAGAATACTTTGAGGCAGAACTCTTTTACTTTGGAAGCTGTGGTGCTTTTCATTTCTTCTACCTCGAAATAAAATGAGTAAAAATCCACCAGGATTATGTAGTCTTTTCCTTCATGAGGGAAGAAGTCGGCCCCGACAAACTGCCAAGGCAGCGTTGGCAGTGCGTGGCTCAGGAGTGGCATCTTCACGTTTCTTGATTTGTACTTCTCGCATTTGCTGCATTTGACATGTTCGCGTTCAATGTCAGCATTGATTCCGGGCCAGAACAAAATTTCTCGGGCTCTTCTTTTCATTTTGTCTTTGCCCGCGTGTGCCGTGTGGAGCAAGTTGAGAATTTTGGATCTGATGGCCGTTGGTATTATTACCTTGTTGGACCGTAGCACAAGGCCGTCTTCCTCGTGGATCTCCTCTCTGTAGGACCAGAATGGCCTTCCGAGTTCAGGAACTTGATCTTTCTGCTCGGGCCATGACGTCTGTGCATACTCGCGCAGTAGTCTCATCTGCGGATCGGCTGCAGTTTCGTCTCTTATTTCATTCAGCCGATCTTGTGTGACAGATATGTACTCCAGTGCGTTGACTTGAAATTTCTCTTCTTCGTCTTGCATTGTTTCCTTCGTGGGAAAGCGTGACAGTGCGTCCGCTAGCTGCAGTTCTTTTCCAGGTATGAATTTAACTTCCAACGAGTATCTTTGGAGAGCCATCTTCATCCGCTGCAGTCTCATCGGGCACTGATGCAACGGTTTCATGAAAATCGCTTGTAACTGTGTGCTTCTTCTTTTCTGCTCATCCTTAGAGCGCCATACACACCAAGGATGAAATAAAATGAAATTAAAGGAAATGAGAACCACATGCATTCCACATACAAACCCAGATTGACAAAACCGCACTCCAGCAGTGCGTGACACACCTCTAATACTGTTTTTCTTTTGAGGTGAGCTTTAGCGGGACGTGGCACACCGCAAGTACCGTTTTTCTTTTGTGGTGAGCTTGATGGATGGCACGCTGACGCATGTCTCTTCGTTTTCTTCGATGGCCATGGTCTCCAGCATCTCTCGTGCATACGGGTTTTTGTGTTTTCCGAGGATGGGAAGGCTGCTGAACGCTGCGCTGCATTTACAGCTGCGGCAATGAGCTGGTAGATGGCCCGCTGTAGTTCCCTCGAGAGATGCTGCGTGCTCGCGTGTCCTATCATTAATACACCCGCCAGTCTGGCCTATGTAGCATTTGCCACATGATAGGGGTATGTTATAAACAACCCCCGTTTCACACGGGGCATATTGTGTCCTATGAGAGATGTTGCACATTTTCTTTTCGTTGGTGCGGCGGTTGACTTTGCGGCACATGGAGTACGCTTTGTTTGGTGCAGAGCACACCACCTTAATGCCCTGCCTCGCGGCTATCTTTTTTAATTTATGAGTAATCCCACGGATGTAGGGTATCACTGAGATCTGTTTATGAGTTTTTGTAGACTCTCTTCCGTCTGTATCAGCTGATTTGTGCTTTAGTTTAGTGGAGATGTTTTCACACACACAAACCAGGAGACCGATCGGATACCCAGAATTACGCAGTCTGGAAATTTGCTCGTTGAAACTTTGCCCAATATTATGATTGCAGGATTTGTTTAAGGCCGATACAAGAGCAGTCTTCGCAACACCTCGTTTGACTGTTTTTGAATGTCCGGATGTAAGAGGAAGAAATCCTTTGCTTGACCTTGGTTCGTATTTCCAACACACGTGGATTTCATTAAATTCTAGTGTGAGGTCCAGGGACTTGATGGACCTATCAACGGGTAGTTCATGGGTGAATGCCAACTCTGGGCAGCTTTTTTGGAAGCATTGTAAAACAGCTTCTTTGCATCCATTGTTTTGAGCTTCTACCTCCGTTGTAGTAAGAATTAAGAAGTCATCAACGTACCTGAAGATGGCTGTAATTCTGTCATCATTCAGGTTTTTCTGGATGGTTCTGCCACATGCTGCAAGGAACAGATCGCACAGTTGGTGGAGCTACGCGAGAGCCTATACACGCACCACTTTTTTGTACCAAGTGCCGGCCTTGATGTGCAACGACTGTCGCTTTTAGGTATGCACGGAGCAGTTCCAGGAAGGTGTCCAGGTTGATCCCCGCCGCGTTTTGGAACGATGTGCTGTTGTGCTCTTCTCTGGTTTGTCGGAGAATTGACATGAGGCTCGCGTGGGGTATAGAATAATACGTATCTTGTATGTCTATAGAAAAACCTGAGGCGACCTTGGATCCGTGTTCTTGAAGATGTAAAATTAGTTGCTCTGAATTTTGAATTTGGTACGGATCATCGCGCTGTATTAAAGACAGTTGCTTAGCCAGGAAGGTTGACAGATGTACTTGCCATGTACCTTTTTCTGACACTATGGCGCGAAACGGTACGACTTCCTTATGTGTCTTAGCTGAGAAGAATACTTCTAAATGCCCCTCTTTTGTTCCTTTTATCTTTGCGCATAGGCTGTTGAGGTGGTTCTCTTGAAGCAACCTTACGAGGGCTTGTTTTGTACTTCTGCCTCGTTTTTCTTCTACCTGGATAAAGTTTTTGGCCACAGCTTGAGAGGCTTTCTCTCCGTACATTCCCGATGTAAGAACGACAAAAACTCCTTCTTTATCTGAAACGCAGAGTTTTAGATTTTTGCTTCGGAGCTCCTGGACTGTGGAGCTAAAGCTCATGCCTGATGGTTTTGGACTCCGATGGTTTATGAGGCAGTCAATTCCTTCGTTGATTATCTGGGAGGCTTTTTCATCGTATGTTTTAGATGCGATGTTCCGAACTAGGGCAAGCTTATCAATGGGCTCAAGCCTTGGTGGTAAGGTTTGAAGCGCTGTGAATATTTTGAAATATAAACTAGACCATCAATTTATTTTTTGATAAGAGACACTTTTATGAAGGACATATGAAAAAAGTTTCAGTTTAATATCCTCGTAATATCATATATCTAATATCATATATCTAATATCATGAGATAATGAGTCACAAAAATGGGGCCAAAATGTTAGAGCAGCCAGATTTGTTATTTTTTTATGTGCGATATATAATTTTTAGAATTCTGTAAACATTCAAGAATACAGTAACTATAGTTTACTGCTTCTTGAAAAATAATCAGTTATCTTTGTTTTTTTAATTTGCTTTGACATGCAGTTAAACTTGACAGAACCGACAAAGCCCTGAAAATGGCGTTGCTGTATGGAAGCAGTCAAGTTTTTTTTTTTTTTTTTAGAAAACATTTATGATATTGTTTTTTCTATATACTGGGGAGTAGCAGATAAAAATATGAAGAAAAACAAAAATGCTAACTGGGGACGCATGCTTGAACTTATCTGAACACACCCCAAATACTATTATTTAATGTAGCTGATGAGAGCCAAGGAATCAGGATAGATTCAACCCACTGTCATCACCCTCATTTAGTCTTATGGCCACTTACTCCTCAGTGCCTCCATCTTTGCAGGCTTCGCCACTTTTTTGCCTTGGAGCCTGACTTGTTCCGACAAGCTGTGCTGGTGACACTCCTCGACCCTAGTTCATCCTGTGTCCAGAGGGACCAAGACACTCCAATGACACATTTAGAGTCAGTTTTGGCCAATAGCGCCAAGTTGAATTTTGGCTCTGGGATCGAGACACCTGGGCTAAGGTGCACCTGCAAAACACACCACACATGCATAAGCTCATTTCTCGTTTTCGGTTCATCTTTCACAACCTCCTTAAAAACTGTAGAATTGCAAATCTTGTACACAAAATATCATGACAACTTACCTGGCCGTCAATTACTTCAAACAGCTTCGGTTCCACAACTGGATGGACATTTTGCAGCCTTTGTTCGGGCACTGTTAACATAAACATCATTGGTGAGAGACAGCTAGAAAGCAGTTCTTCACACTGACATTGCATTCACTAAATATACAGGGTGTTTTTTGTTCAACATCTACAGATTTTTCTAAAAAAAAGGCATGAAAGTTACGTAATTGCAGTTTGTTTTGGTGAGTTATACAGCCAGGCAGACATTAGGCTCAAGAGAGAAAGCAGCTAAAAACCAGGTATTTACCTCAAATTCACTAATTAACTAACTAATTAACACTGTATAGAGGAACGCACATAAAAACAAAAAGAAATAGCTTTCGTAAGCTACAGCCCATGCTCATTAGTCTGAAAGACCGAAGAAAAAGTAAAGACGGGCAAATAATCTCCACAGGATCTTGGTCACCAGTTGCCCTGGTTGCACCTGTGGTGCATCCAGGTGCCTTGCCGCATGATGGAATCACTCCTAGAATTTAATAGAAGAATTCAAGTTTCATCGCACATGACAGCACTTCAGAAAGACACCTTTTAAACATGACTATAAGACAACGAACGTAATGACGAGGAGAGGTTGCAATACATTGCGTGCTATTTTACCTCCAGTTTGAGTGCTGGACTGGCTTTCTGATGTTCCTGCAGCCTCAGACCTGCATAATTGACAGAAAGAACCATGTAGTTGTATACTGAGTAAATCGCATGACGATAAGGGCTACGGTAACCAATGAGAAATATGAAAAGTGCACCTTCGTGAAACAGTGGAGGTGCCAGTCGGGAAGCACGAGCTGCCAAACTAGATCCACTTTAACTTGTAGACGTCCGAGGTTCCACAGCCACTGCGCTCTGTTCCTCCCACCTTGGCCACCTCCTTGGCATACTTATCCCCCAGGTACTTCCGCTTTGCCTTGTAGATGTTGTCTGGAGAGAAATATGTTGATTCTAGCGTGGGACACGCCTGAAAGGCATATACTCACGCAGAAATGTGGAAAGACTAAAAAAATGCCATAGACAATTGTAATGTTTCGTGGGCAACAAACAGCACACACAAGACGCACGTCCGAAGCACTTGCGCAACAAATTTAGTCCCACCCTCAAAATTAATGGCCAGACTCTCAAGCAGACGACTATAGTATGTTCACTGCTAGGCGGACAGGGCGATAGAAGCTACATGCTCGTAGGAACAATCAACAATAGGTTGCATGCATACAATGTGGTCACACTTGTAGAGGGCGCAACCCTCGCGTACGTGATTGCCGCAGGCAACCCTGTGCCACCGCGGCGCAGCTTCATATTTTATTTTCGAAAGAATAAAGTCACTTCTGGTTCTGGCACAAACGTGTTCACACGAACCTTCCTCTGGCCCTGCATTGTCTCCACATGGTGTCAGGACGTGGTCTGAAGTGCCCAACGTTATGCCTAACGAAGTAGGCACCGCCTTCGCATGACTCGTCTCCGCCGTAACTGCGTAGTTCGCTCGCCCGTCGCCCGGCTCTCGACCGCCGTGTTCCTGCTCGGCGCCGTCCTGCTCGCTGCCATGCCTAACGACGAAGGAGACGGCGCCAAGCCTTCATGGCAGGGCCTTTCTCTGCATCAGCCAGACCGCTTCGACTTCGAGAACGCCGGTTCCTGGCCGACGTGGCTAAGCCTTTTCGAGGACTACGCCTTTACTTCTGGTCTTCGACAGGCGTCGGGAGAAGTTCAGGTCCGCACACTTCTTTATTGCATGGGACCGGAAGCTCGTCCTCTTCTTGCGACGTTCGGCCTCGGTGACGCTCCTAACGACTACAAGGTGGTCGTAGAGAAGTTCACGGCCCATTTCGTCCACCCCCTCAACGAGGTGTACGAGTCGGCGCAGTTTCACCGGCGCGTCCAGCAGCCGGGGGAGACGGTGGACAGCTACTATGCGGAACTCTGCAAGCTCTGCAAGAGATGCAACTACCCGTCACCCGAGGTCGTGGAACGCCTTGTCCGCGACCGCTTCATCGTAGGCTTACGCGACGCTCGCCTCGCCGACCAGCTCTGCCGCAACCCCAAGTTGACCCTCAAAGAAGCATGGGTACAGGCGAGACAAGCAGAAGACGCCCAAAAACAGAGACCAGCTCGCAGGCCTCGACACGCAGTCTCGACCGGTGAGCCTCGACGCTGCCAAGTCTCGGCAGCCACAAGCGGGACGTGTCAAGCACAGCTCGGCACGCGACAAGCGCACCTCAAGCTCTAGCTCGTGCGGCTACTGCGGCCGCGCTTCACACGCTCGCTCGGAATGCCCCGCCCACAATTCGTTTTGCAACCACTGCAAGAAAAAAGGCCATTTCGCGGACGTCTGCCGTTCCCGGAAGAAACGGTCGACCCAGGTGGCAGCGCTGGGATTGTACACCGTCCGCAACTCGGACCAAGGCAAGTTCGTGGAAGTCACTGTCAACGACTACACGGAAGTGTTCAAGGTTGACTCGGGAGCCGAAGTTTCAGCCGTCTCGAACACCTTCCCCAACCCGCCGCCGTCCCTCGACAAAGTGGACAACACTCTCTTCGGGCCATGGCAGCAGCCACTCAACGTTCTCGGGTCCTTCATGGCCACTTTGCTGTGGCGAGGCAAGTCAACCCAGCAAAGACTGTACGTGGTGAAATCCCTCTCCGTGCCTCTTTTGGGCTTTCCAGCCATTCAGGCACTTAAAGTCGTCCAATTCGTCGACGGGGTCTCGTCGAAAGAAAAAGACCTTCCCACCGTCAAAGTCTCTTCTCAGACTCGTGACGCACTGTTTAATGGCCTCGGATCTCTCTCTGAAGAATACAAGGTCCGCCTCCAGCCATACGCTGTTCCATTTTCTCTTAGCGTGGCAAGGTGCATCCCCAACCCGTTGCGTGAAGTCGTCCGCAAGGAGCTGCAGAAGATGGAACAAGAAGGTGTCATTCGTCGAGTTGACACGCCAACACCGTGGTGCGCCGGACTGGTGGTTGTCCCCAAAGCCACTGGGGGCCACAGGCTGTGTGTGGACCTTACGAAGTTAAACCGGGTGGTCTGCGAGAACGCCACGTCCTTCCCACGGTCGACCAGGTCCTGGGCCTGCTAGGAGACGCAGCGGTGTTCTCCAAGTTGGACGCTAAATCAGGCTTCTACCAGGTGAAGTTGGCGGAAGAATCACAAGAACTCACCACATTTATCACACCTTTCGGACGCTACTGCTTCCGTCGGATGCCCTTCGGCATCACCTCTGCGCCGGAATTTTTCCAGAAGCAAAAGTCCAGGATTTTGGAAGGCCTGGAAGGCACTGTGTGCATGATAGACGACATACTCGTCTTCGGACGCACTCTCAAAGAACACGACTCCCGCCTGCAGCAAGTCCTGATGTGACTATCCCGGGCAGGCATCACCTTGAATGAGAAGAAGTGCTGCTTCCGCCAGAACGAGGTTTCCTTTCTGGGGTGATAGTATCTGCAAGGGGCATCCGTCCCGACCCAAGCAAGCTCCAAGCGGTCAAGGAGATGAGCGCGCCAACTGACCTAGCAGGTGTAAGACGCCTCCTCGGCACGGTGAACCACCTGGGGCGTTTCCTCCCGCACGTATCGGACGTTGCAGCTCCTATCAGAGCGCTCCTCGGCAAGAATGCTGCGTGGAACTGGTCCCACAAACAAGAAACAGCATTCACCAAGCTCAAGCTGATGCTCGTCTCGGACCGCTGTATGGTGAAGTATCATCCGGCGTACCCAACAGTCGTCTCCGCGGATGCCAGTTCATTCGGCTTGGGGGCAGTCCTTCTACAAACTCAGCCTTCCGGCGAAAGAAGACCGGTTGCTTTTGCGTCGCGGTCCCTTACAGCGACTGAACTACGATATAGCCAAACAGAGAAGGAAGCCCTGGCAGCTGTATGGGCTTTCAACGGTTCGACGAGTTTCTCCGTGGGTTGGTCTTTGACGTAGACAGATCACCTGCCACTGGTTTCACTGTTTGGCAAGATGGGCTTGGACGTGGTACCTCCACGTATCCAGCGCCTTCGACTGAAGGCGATGCGGTACCAGTTCACGATGTTGTACGTCCCTGGGAAGCTTCTCGCACCAGCAGACACCCTGTCTCGCGTCCCCACGGAACCCGCCGACTCGTCTCGTCCTCTAGACACAATCGAAGTGTTTGCTGCGGAAGTCCTTCAGAGCTCATCAGAAGCAGCATCCCTACAGCTGCAGGACCTTCGAACTGCTCAAGCAAGCGACGGGGAGTGTCGCGCACTCATGTCGATGTGCCACAACGGGTTCCCTCTGAAGTCAAAGTTACCGTTTCACCTGACGAAGTATGCAAGCGTGTTGGACAAACTTTCGGTTTGTGATGGTTTACTTCTGAAAGGCACTCGCCTCGTGGTACCAACAGTGCAACGTGCGACAGCGCTGACTTTGATTCATGAAGGTCACCAAGGCATTAACCGATGCAAGGCTCGGGCCCGGGAATCAGTATGGTGGCCAAGTATCAACGCTGATATAGCAGCACTCGTCGCACAATGTGAACAGTGCACGTCGTACCGAGACAATCCAGCAGAGCCCCTTCGGAGCATGCAGCTTCCAAGTCTACCTTGGGACTTTCTGGGTGCTGACTTGTTCCACCTGAACCGACAGACTTACCTCCTCGTGGTCGTCTATTATTCCAGTTACCCGGAAGTGGTCTCGCTCAACTCTGCAACAGCTGGGCATGTCATCCAAGTACTCAAGAGCATTTTCGCTCGTCACGGCATCCCATCCACTCTGCATTCAGACAACGGACCACCCTTCCAGTCCCACGAGTTCGCTCGGTTCATGGCGTCTTACGGAATCGCACACCAGACAAGCAGCCCCAACTTCCCACAGTCCAGTGGGGAGGCAAAGCGCATGGTGCGCACGGTGAAGAACTTGCTACGCAAGGCGCACGATCCGTGCCTGGCTTTGCTCAACTACCGAGATACCCCCGGACCCTCGGGTTTCAGTCCGGCACAGTTGCTGATGGGGCGCCGACTCCGCACTCGACTTCCCAAGGAGGGGAGATTGCTGGTGCCAAGTAGCAAGCCTCAAGAGGAGGTGGCCACCAGGGCGGCGAAGCTCAAACGTCGGCAAGTCACCAACTTCGATCGCCGCCATCGGGCTAGAAGCCTCTCGCCACTGGAAGACGGTACCCGCGTCTGGGTTCGTCCAGAATGAGTAAAGGCCACTGTCCTCAGTCCAGCGCAACGTCCCAGGTCGTACGTGGTGGAAACCGATGAGGGAGCAATCTGGCAGCGCAACCGGAGAAATTTGGTGCCTTTCAGGACAGGCAGTGAAGACCCAACCGCGAGAGAAGAAGCCCAAGGACTGGCTCCTTCTCAAGAACCGGTGGCACCTGCAGCGCAGGACCGGGCTTCACCTCGACAACCACCTGCAGTTGAAGGACACGCTCCTTCTCAAGAGCCGGCAGCACCTGCAGCGCAGGAACGGGCTTCACCTCGGCGCACCGAACCCGACTTGGATACCTCACCTGTACAAAGAACTAGGTGTGGCAGACGGGTGGTGTGTCCCAGGAAGTTGAACCTTTAGTGTGATTCTGAGGGGGGAGATGTAGAGGGCGCAACCCTCGCATACGTGATTGCCGCAGGCAACCCTGTGCCACCGCGGCGCAGCTTCGTATTTTATTTTCGAAAGAATAAAGTCACTTTTGGTTCTGGCACGAACGTGTTCACACGAACCTTCCTCTGGCCCTGCATGGTCTCCACAACACTCTCCGGGTAGTTACGGGCATAGAATGGATCAGGCACTGAAGGGCAGGTGACTGACTGATCCAGAGGCGTAGCTTCCACTGCCCATCAACTGATCAGTGAATCAAGTACAGACATTTAATACCGATCTCACTAACGTCCGCTATGTGTACAATGCTATGTATACTTTGTGGGCCAATCGGAACAAATCTAAAAAACTAGAATCGTAAAAATTTGTTTCGGGTGGTGTGGTACTGGAATTTTTTGTTTTGTGAAATACTTAAAATAATGCTTGGCTCAACCAAAAGTTACAATTCAAAATGATTTGATTGTCTGCAGACACAAATGGAGTTTAGGCTTTTCCACACAACAGAGACACAACTTTCTCGAGGGCTGAACAAAACTGACTGAACAAAAAGAGGAATAAAGACAACGCAGAGATTTTTTCCCTTCCTTCCTTCTCATTTGTGTTTGAAACAATTGTGAAAACAACACAAATATGTGAAAAAAAACATCATCTGGGTCGCTAAACATATTACCGTCTTCTTCCGTCAATTTTTGAATGAATCAATTTTTTCCAATATTTTTACAAAAACAATCCAACACCTGACTGCACCCTCAGGATAAATTGCAATACCATGGTACATATAAGTGATTGAGATACATTTTGTCCACGTGGTCATATGCTGCGACAAGGTTCACATAAGTGCAGTCCACTTATAACAATATTATTAAATGCGGAAAATCCGATCGTTATAACCGATTATCGTTGTATCCGGACTGACCCTGAAAACTGCCCAAAATAGTTCCCCCAAGCAGAAGGTTACTCACCAGTGTTCACTGAATCACACCATAGAAGAAGCGCCGCAATATAACAAAGTTTTATTCTAGGGTCATCAGCAAGCACGCAATGAAATGGTGTTAAACACGCTCAAAAAAATCCAAGATCTCCGCTTGCTTGTGCGGTTTCGGATCGTAAGAAACCACTGGTACAGGGCCTCCTCGACATCCTCGTACAAGGCTTCCTTAAGCCTTTTCCGCTGGTCGTCAAAGCCGCTTGTTCCAGCCTTCTTCATTACGACGTCCCCGGATTTCAGGATGGTCGATATTGTCGACTGAGAGTGCTCATACTTCCGGACGAGACTTCCGACCTTGAATCCTTGCCGCCAATCACGTAGGATTTGCTTTTTCTCCTCGAAGGAGATAGCTTTTCGCTTCGTCGGAGCCATCTTTCACGCCAGCGACGCAGAGAAGAGGAGGGCGGGGAGGGGTTACGAGGTTACGGGTATGATGATGATGATAGCGCCGAGGTGTTAAGGCCGCGCGAAGCGCCTACTCGCGGAGTATTCGGTCGGGGCCCATCGGCGATGATCGCGTCCGCCGATCTCGGTCGTTTCTTCGCGGAATTTCACAATTTTTATCTCATTTTCTGTTGAATTTTCGTAGTAAACACATTCTACGCGATCATTTATTGATCGTTATATCCGATATGCCGGGAAAAATGCATCGCTATATATGGTTTATTTTTACATAGAACCAATGGAAAAATTTATGCTTCTATAAAATCGATCGTTATAAACGATATATCGTTATAAGTGGTATCGTTATAAGTGGACTGCACTGTATCAAGAAAAACATGCGCTCAACAGAGAATGCAAAAGCAGTGTCAGGGGATGCAAAACCATACTTAATGTGCACGATGTCCAACAGACGGGTGATCTCCTTCCATGCATTCTCCTGTTTCAAGTTGTCTTTGTGGTCGCGCCAAAGCTTTCCATGCAGCCAAGGGTAAATATGGACGAGCTCGATCAATCGAAAGCACTTGCTCTAGTCATAGAATATGGCAGCATCTGCGGCCCTCCGCGTTGCTTTGTCTTTCCTCTGCATGTCCGCAGCAGCCATCTTTTCGGTCACCTTCCTCGCGTCGGAAACAGGGGGAAAGTTCATAGATGCAGCCATACTTGCAAGCAAGCAGAGAGCATCTGCGCCAGATGGCAAAGAAATGCGGAGCCGCAACTAGTGCCCTCCACCGATTGGCCGAGAGACAGGAGCGACCTACTACGTCGCAGCGCGTTTTCTTGCGCCTTTAGAAAAAGTTCAAAACATCAAACTTTCTTATGCGCTCCCGTAAAATGCACGGAATAAACGCAACGTTACGAAATCCGCAATTTCCGGGAGCCGCACGGCCTATGCGCGCACAAAAACGCGTTGATTTGGATCGCGCTTTAGTTTTCTCATCTACAGATGGTGACCATGTCAACCAATAGGCACTTAATTGTAGATGGATTTTAATTTTTTTGTCTGTGTGATCTCGGTTCGCATTGGTTGTGCAGGGTCAAATCTCGGCTGTCACTCAGTTGGCATCACAATCATGCAATCAGGACCACGGCTCCAATTTCATTCACCTTTGCGGTGGAGATCCTCCGACCACCGAATATTTTCATTCTGTGAATTGTCTTTCTCCCTTTATACAACTTGAAAAGAAGGAAGCATAGGTACAGTTAAATTTACTCATATTTGTCGGCGAAGTTCCCGTCAGTCGCTCTGTTAAAACACCTTCATAACTGCTTGCTGTCGACCCCCCTTGTCACACTGAGGCAACGCTGTTTGAAAAAATTAAGTGCCAAAATACATCGGCAGATTTTTCGCACAGCTCAATACTGGAAGATTTTCTGCCTACACTGATGTATAAAGTTATTGAAATATTCTGCAGTTTCATTTCATATCCCTCTTATAAACGAATCTGCTATACTTAGATTTTTTATGAGCCAAGTATGTGCGAAGCTGTCCTGATAGAGCAAACAACTTTCAGTGCAGCACAACATATTCACCTGTATTTGATCTACTACCGAAATTTACCTGTGATAGAAAACCCTCTGGTTTTTGATGCTGGTGCCTCCCAATGGTTTCATAAAATTCCTCCCAATTTGAAAAGCGTCTCCTCCTACAGAATTGCTGGGGCAGGAGCTTGCCACCTTCATGAGCTGTGGTAGACAAACAAATACTGTAAAACCCTTAATGTTCGCGAGCCCTTAATTTTCGCGAACTTCGCGAATTGAAGAATTCGCGAAATTTAAGGGCACGCGAAAAATTCGAACCTTAAGAGTTTCAATGCAGGCGCCTGGATTTCGCGAAATTTAGTGGCCGCGATTATCTCCTCTGTGACCGATTCGCGAAAAATAGGGGCCGCGAAAATAAAGGGTTCTATAGTACTCAGCTGTCTTGTTTGACGCAGCCCGCTGCAAAGGCGTGTTCTGCCTGGTACCAGCGCCTCCTTGCAACCCTTGTGCACCAACATTAGTGTAAGTGAACACACAGTTGGCGTACACTTCGGTGAATTGAACTGTATATGCTGTGTGTACTTTTGTAACTAAAGTACACGAATCGAGCGACAACTGGGCGGCCAACGCGGGACCCAAGGTTCCTGCCGGGCCAGGTACTTAAGGTCGTAGGGTTTGACCCACGACCGCTTGGGTTTCCCTGGAAATTCCATTTGCAAGATGGCGTTGTCTCGTATCTCGTTTGCCCTCTCAATGCCGGACCAGGCATCGACAACCGACATGCGGCCATAATCATACTCGGCAATGACCTCCAGGTTGTGCGGGTGCGGTTTCATGCACAACTTCTACACTCTGGGCACATCAGGCCTGGCACACACCTTGATGACTGTCAGCCATGCTGCTGGGGGTCGGAGGGGTTCAGGTATGTTTCGAGGCTTTCCAAAAGCTCATGCTGTCCCTTGCCACTGAGACCATCCTGCCACATCGTAAACAACGGCCACAAAGGACTCCCTATCAGTGGGGCAAAATGGTGCCCTGCCATCTGCCAGACAGGATAGTCTGCCCTCAGAAGCCCTGGGGTCGACGCACGTCGCGGCAGGGGCATCTATCCCAAGCACAGAAGCAGCGCCAGGCGGGCCCGTACCAAGATGGAGGACGGGCCCCCCAAATGTACATTGAAACTTGTAGAAAGTGCTATCCTGATCAAGTTCTTTGAGAACGCAGCGCTTGGGGATGCGCGCTAGCGCACCAGTGTGCTTCCGAAATTTACGAGAGGACATGAGCGCGTTTTCCCATAAGCCGCATTCATCCTGTGGCCCCAAGGTCATGGACATGAAAAGAGGTAGAGCTGGCCGAGCACACTCCCAGGTGAACTGAAATATCTTCCTCGCCGTGCCAGTTGCCAGCAGCTCCTTATCCGACCATAGGGTGACGACGGGCGAGCGGGCCGCTTGCCAGGGCGGCTGCTCTTTTACGTAATACCGCTCATCCGGCCACAATCCTAGGCGCGATGCAATCCTCTCCGAAAGAGTGGCAAGCTGCTTTGCCACCTCCGGCGTGAGGAGATCTGCCAAACAGGCCGCGAGGCCGGGGTTAAGCCTAGAGGCGATACGCCTAACTGCAGAAAGTTGTTCCACGTCGGGAATAACATCACCAAACTTCCTGACCAACCTAGACTTAGTACCAGCGGCCAGCCGCGCTGTTGCGGGAGGCGCAACATAACCAAATCTGCACCTCATCCCCATGCCGAGCGTCTTTTTATGGAGGCGCTCAACGACAATCCAGGTTAGGCCAGATGTCTTCGTTAAGGACGAAGGCCCCCAGCCTTGGATAGTTCCTGGGGGCGGGGTACCAGCAGGAGCGGGGCTTGAGCGCATCATCTGCTCTCGCTATAACTGAAGAAGCATGGTCATGACCTCTCTTAGTTCTGTTAGACCTTCCTCTGATGATGCTCCTGCCGGGACTAAGACTGCAGGCTTAGCATTTGGTTTTATGTTGGTGGCGGCGTTATCCGCGAGTGTGCTGAGCGTCAAAAGGCCATCCTCACTCGCGTTTTTGTCGGCGTCCTCTGTAGACGGCATCCTGTAGTAGTGAAGGCTTCCGCACTTCAAAGAAGTTAGGCTTGCGAAAAAACGCCCCGGAAATGTGGGCAAACTTAGGAATGCAAAATTGACCATGTAAACAGCAAGAACGAACCCAGTTTGTGGCCATCCTCTGAGACGAGCAGCATATCACGTGCAGCACATCACGAGCAGCGTATTGTTACTGACCAAAGGGAGGGGGGGGGGTTAGGGGGGGGGGGGGAGGTGCATTGTTAAATGCTGGCTAGTGCGGCAAAATGCTACCTCTGCCTTTAACCTTTAAAAAACAGCATTTTTTTATGGTGGTGCGTTTTTTTTTTTTTTTTGTGAACACTGCAACGTCAAGCTTTACCACATAAACTTTATGAACACTTGCAGTAACTAACCACTGATGGAGACTCTTCGCGGAATGTGGAACTATGCCAGAAAACATAAATAGGTCCCTCGGTGCTTTACCATCCACCTACATCTATGGCTTCAAGGTATCGCCAACTCCAGAAAAAACGCACCACCTACAAAAATTAAAATACTGCCCCTCAACAGAAAATCAAAACAGTGCTCCTCGACAACCCCTGAGGTAGAGACTGAGCAGTCCTCGAAGCGTTGGGTTCCCAATTAGGACTTGGTCAAACATCCTCCTCTTGCAGCCAACAATGTTGCTAGGGGTATCACAAATAAGCTAATAAATAAACATGGGAATACTAGCTCTCTTTTGGTTTTTATTGCACTTAAAACAGTATCCAGTGGCACTTTTATATTTACCTTGATTTTCTTTGAATCTCCTTTTATCCCTCGGGAAGGCAGCTTCACATTTATTGCGTCGAAGACGTCATTCATTCTTCTGATGAACTCCATAGTTCCTCTGCAGTCCTCGAGGCCAGGGTACTTGAGGCCAGGGTACTTGAGGCGTTGGTAGACCTTCACGCCACTAGCAGAGCTGGGACTGAAGAGATGAAAGCCAGTTAATGCACATAAGCAGATTTCACTCGCTTTTTTGCTTCATTAAAAATGAAGACAGTATGCTTCACCCCATTTCAGGGCAGGTGCAAGTTGCCTTATATCTAGGGTCAATATCCTGAACATGTTTTGAGCATACAAAAGTGACACAGAAGACAAGAAAGCAATTGTGATAGTTTCTAAAGCATGAAATGCTTTTTAACTGAACCCTGAATCCATGCATCCTAACCATTGTACCATTGCATCATACTATGATATATAATGCAACATACCATGTAGGATTAATATTCCCGAGTCGTGCCCCTTTAATTTTAATCAAAATTTGTTCCTAAAATATTTTTCAGCAGTTTCATATATTTCACAGTAATGTTGCTTCACTACTTTTCAGCACCTGTAGTGCAGACCTGGTTTGATTGAATTGTAATGCATGGTACAATTGGCTAAGATGCTTTCTTAAAATGATGTCGCAGTTACCCCTAAGGTGCTCCAAAATACGGATTTTTCTGCTCTATCATTTGTTCCAAGACCAGTTTGACCCCTGGTAACGTGACCTGATGTCACTTGACCTATAAACCAATTCACTTTCCCTGCTAAACTTCAGTCCCTGCTAAAATCAGATGTCACATGACGTGATGTCATGAGACTTATGCGCAATTTAGTTTCCCCTATAAATTTTGCGGAAGATTAATGTCACGTGACTTGATGTCATGACCTCTGCACCAACTTGGTTTCCCTGCTAAACTTGGCGGGAAAGTCAATGTCACATGACTTAAGCACTTTCAGTTCCCCATAAATCTAGCGGGGAAATTGATGTTATGTAACCCAAACACCAATTTAGTTTCCACACTAAATTTACCGGGAAATTGTTGCCACGTGACCTATGCACCCAGTTTCCCCCCTAAATGTACTGGGGAAATTGATTAAAATCAAGGTATTCCTTCACTCCCCCAAACAACGGTTTTATGTCTTCTAAAGAATTATAAATGATTGCACTTGAATACTGTCCTTCAAGCATTATAGGACTTTGAATATAAAGGATGCTGCCAATTTTTATATTGCTTGTAGACCTGCATACTATAGACCCTTTACAAAAAACAGCGCCATCTGTTGAATGCAGCGGCAATCAGCGTCAGCCGCCATCTTGCAGGGTTGGCGGCGGCAGCGCCGATACCAGTTGACATCGCGTGACTGGCGTGCGGCGCGTGCATTTTCGACCACGTGTGTGATGCCTACCTACTGCTGCGTGACCCTCTGTAAACAGAGTGGGTATTTGGACTCGTCCGGAACAAGGGTACGTACTTATCGATGTTCACGTTATGTTTTGACGGGTTTAGACACGATCGCGCTGCCAACAAAAGTAAAAGCCAGCACTGAGTATCGTGCCTTGCATCCCCTGTTCCTAAGTGCAGTTTGCAGCATTCATAGTCCGATTCCCTTGTTTCAGCTAGGGAGGAGACTACACAGTATCACTGACTGATACTTTCCACACTCCGTGGGTGATGTGGTGATGCAATGCTGCTCAAGGGTGTAGCTTTCTTGCTATCCCACAGCTGCGTGCGAAGCTTTACATCCGCGCATGTCTGTGATTTTATTTCATGTACGAGCGAAGCCAATGCTGCAAGAACCCGACGCTGTGAACATTGCACACATACTCGCGCGGTGAAAGCCTTTTAGATAAGTGTTTGTAGCGTGGACTTCGCTCTCGGTCTGTTCTCTACATCTTTAAGCGCGAAACACATGCGCGTCAAAACTGTCCGATCTGACGTGCGAACTGCCGGAACGAAAGAGCAATTACATTTCGCAATCGCTAGTAGTAGTCCACTGTTAGTCAGTACGACTAGCGTAGCGCAATGTACTTATTTGAGGCAGCAACAAAGAAAGTGAACGTCTGTGTTCGGCCTGCCTGCCCCCGTAAAAATATTTTTTCGTGGTACAAAATACGCACAGCCAACGATCGGCGAGAACCTCAGCGATATCTGTTCGACGATCGCTGGCCGGTTGCTTTTCTCAGCGAGTGACACCTATGCGAATCAAAGCCTGTTGAAGTTTGCAATATCGAAGGTGCTCTTACCTTTTTCTCGCGTAGTTTGCCTTCACGGACGACGAGATGACAAACCCCTCCACAAGGAAATTGTAACTTCTCTCGAAGCAACGCACCGATTCCGATCGACTCTCGTAAAAACGTTCCACTTCGTTGCCTTTCACAGGTGGAAGTTGGGAGATGTCGGTTACCCAACCGGTGATGGGGAAAACCCCGCTTGTAGCCATGCAGGAGCGAGGTAAATAAGAAAGTGTCGTTGGAGAGAGCAGCACCTACAGCCGCACGCACGTCCGGGCGTCCGGAACAACCCTGCAAGATGGTGTCGGCCGCCCAATGTTGCGGCACTCGTTTAGCGGATTTTCACCGTTGCCGGATATTTTGAAAGGGGTCTATTACGACTTGTATACCATGGTAAATGTTGTAGTAAGAGTGAAGGCTCATCACATAATACTAATATTTCCACCCCAAGTGGGTGTGTAAAAACTAAACGTGTATATTGTTTAGTTACTAAAAAAAACCCAGACACTGGACACACAAGAAAGGAGGAGGGCAACAATGTTGTTTGTTGAGACATAGTCGTGTTACCTTTTTTTCTTCGTCCTGTGTCTGTCTTTTTTTTTGTATAACTATGCATTATTAGCTTGTCTGCACAATACATTTATTTTGTGCATTTTTTGTCATCTTTTTTCCTGCTCCTAACTCTCGGTCTCTGTTTATTTTCTTTGCCACGGCAATTTTGAGCAAGATGAGTCTATTTTCGTTCCTGATCTTCTTCGTTTTCAGCTTATGCTCGTGCTGCCTCATTTTGTGCTTGGTTTTTAGAATCTGAAGGCGGAGGTCGTGTTCTTCGTCCTTCCTCTCTTGGTCCCGCCCGAGATGGCCAAGCCAAACATCTTGTTCTGCACCCAGCGTGCGCTCCATCGCTCCAAAGTGCCCTACAACGCATGTAGGCGCTTCCCGGTGGAGACTTGCGTGGCCATCGCTCTCTGTTGTAGATGGTGCAGGGACAGCTCTGAGGTGCACCGTAGCTGCGAGGGTCACTCCAATTATGGGGGTGGCACCAGCTGCGAGGGCACCACAACTAAACTAGGCACCACAGAGACTTGACTCTCTGGCTCATCCATTGCACAATCTGCACACAATATGAAAAACACAGAAAGCATTCACATCACATTATGATCACTAATATGTGAAGTCTGCTAACAAAATAGAAAATACAGGGATTTAAATAGTGTAAGGCTCTATTCCCTACAGTGACAAGGTACGCAGGACACTCTTTTTCAACACTAATGGCTTACAAGACTAATGGAGGTTACATATTGAAGTGTAAG
The DNA here is from genome assembly GCA_013358835.2 of Ixodes persulcatus. Classification (NCBI taxonomy): domain Eukaryota; kingdom Metazoa; phylum Arthropoda; class Arachnida; order Ixodida; family Ixodidae; genus Ixodes; species Ixodes persulcatus. Next base: position 31,747 of record JABSTQ010004211.1, read on the forward strand.
ATACCCTTTTTCCTGAGTTAGCACCAAACCCATTAGTCCGGTTTGAGCTTTGGAACCAGCTGTTCTCTATGGAACATTTCTTACATTTCTTGGTTGAAAGTTCTTACTTTCCTCTCTTGCTCCGTCAAAAGACCGGACAAGTTTTACAACTCTATCGCAAAGTGTCTCATCTTTGGCCATTTGTTATGATCTCATATTGAAGTCATATTCGTAATACATGTATTGGGTACTTGTACTATTAAGATTATTTTTTTGAAAGGTTTTTAAACTGCACCTTAACCAGCGTTATCTGAAATGTTTAGGATGCACTGTTCGGCACAGGGAAAGCCTCATCATGCATTGTTGACATTCCATCCAAGATGTAAGTTTAGAAAGAGTTATATATGTAAAGACAGGGGACGGGACAACAGATCTTTCAACTTTCAACAAACAAATGATTTATTGCCGGACGCTTCGCCTTCGGAACTCCACTATAGGAGAGGGAAATTCAAAGGAGGGGCAAGGGGAAGGAGGGGGGCACGTCAAGGCCCCGGGAGAAAAACTGGGGAAAGTAAACTGCAGAGACAGCGGGAAGGAGAGGAAGGGAGGAGGCATCCCGATTTCCCTCTCAGGAGCAAGGACCACTCGCCCGGCCCGCCAAGGTCATTAACTCCGGTCTCAGGAATGTCACCTCTCTCTCTGACAGCGACAACGAGGCCGACGAAATGTTCCTCGGCGCCTCTTTTATGGCGTACGCCTCCGCGATCTCGCGCCTGTAGCTGTATCCCCCAGAACATGCGCGGACGGGAACTCAGAAGCACATGGAGCGCAAACCTTGAGGTGATGGACCATGGGGTGTTGGGAGTCCTCGTCGTTTTTTGCTATTTCTCTATCATGTTCGCGCAGGCGGTCGTTGAGGCAGCAGCCCGTCTGCCCGATGTACTCTGCCCCGCACGAGAAGGGCACGGAATACACCTGTCCGACCACGCAGGGAACAAAGGGGGCCGCGTGCCTCTTGGCGCAGCCGATCTTGGGAGGAGGGGAAGAGTTTACCAGGCGGCACATTGCGCTCAACTTGAAGGGGCACGAAAACGCAACGTCCATGTAGAAGCTTCTAGCCACTGTTTTTAGTCGGTGGGCGATATTGTGGAAATAGGAGATGGTTGTGTACCTTTGCCGGGCAGGCTTCCGTGTGGCGACTTTTTCAATTATTAGTTTTCTGAGTGTGGAGGCCAGCAGGTCGCGCGGGTATCCGGCGTTTGGGAGGCGGCTGAGCTGTCCCTCCAGGCTAGATGGGGAGAGGTGTTGACAGGACTTTGTGCGGGTGGAGGAGATGAGACTTTTTGTGATGCCCGCTTTTACTGTCTTTGAGTGGTGGCTTGAAAATGGCAGCACCGGCTTCTGCGACCGCTGTTGGAAGCGCCAGCAGGTCCCTCCCTGGGTGGCTAGGAGGCGTACATCCAGGAACTGGAGACCCTCCGCCGAGGGGTCCTCCCTGGTGATGCTCAGGCCGTTTGCGTTGTCTGTAAAGGTCTTCTGGATGGTGGCGGTGGACGCGCCAGAGTCGTGGAGCACCAGATAGTTGTCCACATATCTGTACACCTGGGTTCCTGGGGCGACGCTGTCCAGTTGCTCCTTCACGGCCTGATCCACGAAGGAAAGGTAGACCTCGCTGAGCGCAGGTGCCAGGCAGGACCCGATGCAGACACCCGATTTTTGTAGGTATATCTTTCCGTCATGCACACCAAACGGGAACCAACACTGAGGAACTCTTGTCGGGCAGGCTCCGGAATTCTCGACGCGATCTGGTGTACCGCTGCGAGCTGATCCACTCTTGACGGTGTGACAGAGGGAGCGAATTTGGGTCCCTTTGAGAGCAGCGCCTTGGCTTGCGGTGAAAGGTTGGAGCCCGAGAGATTTAGCGGTGGCTGAAGCTTGGGGCACTGGTTCGCATCGTTTTTCTGTGGATGCAGTTGCAATTACAATCTTCCAAGATGATCAGAAGGTCGTGTCCTGACTTGGTTAGAAATATGTACGAAGGGTGAATGTGACAAGCACGTAGCGCCCTCTCCCGGTCCACCCGTCGATGGTCCGCCAGGCTCGGCGGGCAACATTGATCATCGCAGGATAAACACCGAGGAGCGTAACGTCGCCCCGGTCAGTCATCGTCCACCCACACAACCAGGCTACGAGTCGTCTCTTCTCGGCGGGTGCTTCAGCCCCCTTCGTCCACGTTCTAGAAGGATCGTGACACTGGCGACGAGGAACCGTGACAACTGGAGGCTGACAACGTGCACGGCTCGGTCCACGCTGCCGAGAGAGTTGGGACCAGCCGCCACCCGCTCCTGTCGCC